>WURT03062261.1:0-13790 GCA_009936505.3 Holothuria glaberrima | reverse complement strand
TGGCTCTTCATCTCTCCTTTCTTCAACGGGACGTACTGCAGAATTTCTTCTTCGACTAAACTTGAAGAAGATGCAGAAATTTTCCAACTCTTATTTCTCACACACTGATGATCTAGGCGATGCCATTTTTCGTTGTCTGCAGGTCGTAGCACGTTGAAAGTCAACATGATTGTGTAACAAAGATTCTAGCTTTGGCGTTGACGTCCCTGCGATGACGTCATTGTAGAGTCGGTTTCAACTCTGCGTTTTTCAACTCACTGGTGAATGGGGACGGGATTTTACGGTTTTAAAAGTCCTGGGGGCACATACGGGGCAACTGATCAGTCAAATTTGTATATTTTGTGTTTCTGTAATATTTCAGCAATAACATAGACCACATCAGGCACTCTATTTCATAGGCTCTTTAAATGATTCAAGGATTGTTCAATCAGGGACTAATCTGGAGCTATCACAGGATTCATCCTCGGATTCAAAATTCATCCTCGTATTCATCCTCGGATTTATCCTCGTATTCAAAATTCATCCTCGTATTCATCCTCGGATTCCAAATTCATCCTCGTATTCATCCTCGGATTCAAAACTCATCCTCGTATTCATCCTCGTAATAATCCTCGGATTAATCCTCGAATCCGGGGATGAATCCTAGGATAAATCTTGAACCCGAGGATTAATATGAGGATAAATAAGAGGATGAATCCGAGGATAAATGGGCCTACGAGGATGAATTTTGAATCCGAGGATGAATACGAGGATGAATTTCGAATCCGAGGATGAATACGAGGATAAATTTTGAATCCGAGGATGAATACGAGGATGCATCCGAGGATGAATCCGAGGATGAATACTAAGATGAATACGAGGATAAATTTTGAATCCGAGGATGAATACGAGGATAAATTTTGAATCCGAACACGAATCTGAAGATGAATCATGTGATAGCTTCAGACTGGTCAATAAGGTAGCTGCCACGGAGGTAGTACTCACGTGCTATATCGGTCTCGTGGGTTAATAGGTAAAAATGCTCGTATTTTCTTTTAGACTACCTTCAGAATCATGCAAAACACGTAAAAATGGTACATAGCTTGGCTATAGCGTGAATATCATCTGTTCAGTCCTCTTTCGCTGGCATAAACGTGGACATCTTCCGTTGTGCTGCTTTTTGCATATTCTTATATCAGAGCACTCCCATTGGTTTGTTCGACCAGGAGTGGAATTGAATGGGATAAAGATTGCAGTGCGTGCATTATCGATTTTCAAAGTTTTTGTTGTAATTCCTTTAATAATTGAAACAAAATTTTAGAATAACTACTTATGTGAGGGTTCTTTATTTATCTTTGTTATTCGGATGGACTGCTTAAACGTTATTCCAACACTTTGGACAAGGCAGTGTTATGTATTTCCCTTTCTTAAACAGGTACCGATAATGCCACAATAAGATATTAGAATTGGAAAAGGATTTCTAAGTAGCGGTCACTTACTATTTACAAACTTGAAAAGGGAGGTTTGTACTTTCAGCACACCCTTCTTGCATTTGTAAATTAGTGTTGAATTTCTTCATTGGTAACATTTGTGTGTTAGGTTAGGTTAAGAAAAAGACAGCACAAAGTGTTTAAAATAACGTTTAAATATTCTGATATAGAACCATTTCTCCTGTTTTTGCCCCACTAACCCCAACGCCCCACTATTAAGTCCTGTTGATCTGACCAGGGAATATTGCAACTCCCTGATCTGACCTTCTCCATTTACTGGTTCATTTCTTTTTTCGTTTAACTGTTTGAAATACCTTTGTAAGGTTATTTTAGGTCTAAAAGTTTTAAACTTCGCGAGTAGTTAACAGATAATTGAAGTTGTCAATTAGCCACTAACATGACCAACATGGCCAAAGAAGTTGCAACTTCCTTGTCAGCTAGTCGCTCTACTTGCAAAAGTCAACACCCGTTATCACAGTTTCCAACAGAAGTATCACAGAAATAGTTTAGCTCGGTAGACGCTTGTTTTGAAACGGTAACAAGAATTTAGTTACTCCAGCAAATCTTTCATTCTGTAATTTTCATTAAGTACAAGCAGGGAAGTGTTACTTTGACAGGAGACACATCCTTAACCCTGTATTTGAACCTAGTCAGTAGTTGCCGACAGTAATCCCTTTCGGAAGTAATCGTCCAGATGTAATAGGCTCAGAGGTACTTAAGAAACTTAACACATGTCGTCTGCAAAATCTTGAAGAGCGGCACATGAGAATTTTCCCATTTATTTTACATTGCCAGTCGTTTCAGTTGCAAATTAATTTGCGCCTTTGTGGCGCGTTGTGCCCCTTTTAAAAATACCACATTGTCATTCCTTGTTACATTTTGAGCACGAACGCAACACCTTAAAGTTACGTAATAATGTACAAATTGATGGAAAATCAACAGTACTTATAGCCTCGTAGCTCTTTTCCGCATTGGTAAATAGCATGGGCAGTTCTTTTATTACAAGGATCTTTAGACTTTGTCACGAAAAACAGTCGTTTTGGATGTTAAAACATTGGCGCTTATTAGGCTGTCGTCAACTTGTCCCACATCAAATCATTGTTCACTATAATCCTAGCTCAGCCTATTGTCAGCCTAACAGAGTCGTTGACAAAGGTTGGGAGGCCAGGAAAAAGCAGTTGTAAGTATTAGACAAAAGAATTGGAAGTCCTATCATCTGCCATTAAATAATTATCACCTCACTCTTTATCCGATCAAACAGGATTAAATTACACAGGAAAATTAAACATGAATAAATTACATTTTAAGTTGGATCTCCTGTCAAAGTAACACCCAACCCCCCGGTACAAGGAAGATTTTCTCTCCTGTAACATGATCTCCAAATCGGTGTGAAAACAAACCAGTTGTACGTCATACGGTAGTTCTAATCAAGCTCCCGAGCAACCTTAGAACATAATGTAAGAGAAAACATCGTCCTTAGATCTGGACTGAGGCCACTCCTCAGGTTGTCTGTATGGAATGGAAACAACAGCGCGTAACACAAACAGTACGTCATAGCTTCTTCTTCTTTTGGCCTACGCCCCACCTAGTTCCGCAGAACTTTATGGGCGGGCGGTTTCATAGTAAAGGCTTTAAGATGCATAATGACGAGACATGTGCGGTTTGAAATTTGAGAAACTTTGGTTGGGGGTAAATTTGGTGCACAGTTTCCAGGAGTCGGGGGGGGGGACGAGACAGACTTAAGATTTAAGAGCCATTTTTCCTTTTAAATGAAATGGAAATAAGTTGAAGTGGTCGTGTGGAACTGTGTGAGTTGTGTCGCAGTGTGAGAGTAGAGTTGCATTGGAGGACTTGTTTGATCGCTAGGTGGTGATGAGGGGTGTACATGTTGGTTGAGTGTGAAGTGAGCAAAGGTAATGGTGGGTAGTGTGTGGACAGCCCAGGCCTAGGCTCGAAAGCTTTTTCGCGGCCTGGGTCAAATGCTTGATGTGTGTGTGTGTAAGGGTGAAGGTGTATGCAGCCCAGTCCTAGGCCCGAGGGCTTTTCGCGGACCAGGCTGCTGTAAGAAGTATGTAGTGATGAAACAAGGCTGCAATAATAGATGAATGCGTGATGTAAGAGGAGTCGGAAACAAAACGGGGCTCTCCAGGGCCACCAAAAAAAATCGGAGTCAGGACGGAGTGGAGCCTAGGTCAGGACGTTGGAGCAAGGATCGGCGTTCATAGCTTTTAGCTCAGTTATTTTGTAGAGGAACTATAGCATTTTAAAGTCAATAGGTAAATGCAAGGAATGTATAACGAAGACGTTATGAACCATAACTTGTCTCTCTTGAGGGAATTACTCCTAATCAGACGAAACATGGATAAAATGATATTTTCAGTTCAATTTTACCCTCTCTTTACTTTTTTAAGTTGATTGTTATTCCTTTATTCTAGCTGACACTATATAACACATACATGTTGGTATGTCGTTAAGCCCCATCTAGCTAACTAACTTTGCCGTTCAGTGGAAGCACCCTTGCAATTTAGATTTTTTTCAGGCTCACGATAGTTAAACACACGACGATACTCCGTGACAGCGTTCTCCCTTGCAGCAATTTCTATGTGTGCAACACAACTGATGAGAACGCTGAGTGTGACGTCAGGTTTTGGGAAGAGAACCTCTTTCGAGTTGTGACGTTAGATGTCACCAAGGCTAATTGTTGAGATCACGCTATTGTTAAGGTTACATTTCCTTTTGAAAAAATGCACAACTAGCGTATACCTGTATTACTGAATAAACGGAGATTTGTCCTTTAAAGTTAAGATAAATGCAGGAAATAATCACCAAAAGAAAAAAACCAGTAGTTGGAAATTCCTGTCCTGATCTCAATTTTGATTATTTTCATATAAACAGGGTTCAGCAGGATTCAGGCTTCATAAACTTCAACAAAATAGGCTGTACCATATTATGGTTAATGGTAGATACACATTCAATATCTATAAAAGGCTTATTTGTGAAGTAGTTTGCATCTCAACTTACACAGTTTATCGTAAATGTTTGGAGTTTGTTGTCTGAGCAGCTGAGCAAGAGTACCAACACTTTGTCAAAAGTTGAAGGGGGCATGACCGTAACCAGCTACCAGATCATAACCCGCCAGAAGCAAGGGATCAGGGCTTAACTAAGTACCCTGGAAAAATATGCAGGTCACGTGATCTGTGGTGCGAACCTGATATATTTTTCTGCGATGTTCATCATTTTCTAGTTTGATTTCCTTAAACTAGCTATATCTGCAAACTATGGAATCAACTAAACACGTGCTTATTATTTTTGGTAGGAATTTGAGAAACGTGGGGGACAATCCCTTGTCAATAGAAGGGAAATATACCTCCCGTCTCACACCTGGTGACGCCCATATATTTGAAAGTTGGTAAACTGCGTCTTGTTAGTTCGAGAGGAACGCTGAAGGATGTTTTCTCATTAGTAAACATCATTAAGCTCTTTACCAAAATTTTAAAGGGGTAGCTAATAATCTAGCTCGTCCCACTTAGTTAAAAACTTCTCAACTGATTTACTAAGCTTTTCACCCAATTACACAACAATCGTGGGCTACACTTACATTTAACTCAGTTGCACAAGTCGTATTTGATCAATCAGTGTGTGAAGCAGGGCGGACTGGCCCATCGGGAAATCGGGAAATCCCGGTCCCCACCCCTTTGGGGCCGCCTTTTTTGCCATAAGTCTATACCGCAATTCGGGGGTTTCATTAACTAATAACCTTGATGTCCTATAGTTAAGGGCCCTTGGGCGAGATCTTCAGGACGAACGGAATGTGGAATCCACCTCCAAAAGTACGATTTGGGACCAAAACACATGCCTAAACTATGAAATCATTACCCGCACACGGACAAAGCTATGGACACACTTTTTTCACTACCTAATTCTGCATATCATGAAAAAAACCGTTGTAGACATTCTTCATTTGGGCGCTCTTCCCCAAAAGAGTGCACGAAAAAGAGCACCACCGCCTGACTCGCTTATCTAGTCACGTTATACTGGAACTCAGTATTTGTTAACCCTCTCATCTCTCACGTGAGTAGTGAAAAAGCTTTTAGCGAACTGAAAATCACAGGGACAATATTCCGATGCAATCTCTCTAAAGAAAGTCTGGAAGCATTTATCCTAATGAGTATGGAAAAGATCGTCTTGAGCAGTGGCGCCGGCACGGGGCATGGGGGCGTGCCCCAATCGATTTCTTAAAAGATTCTTCTAACAATTTTAAATGATCCCAAAAGGCTTTACAGCTATAGATATCTGTAGGAGGTAGGGTGAAGTGTGGTTTCGGACGAGTGATGGATCTTTTGTAATCATTTTCTATCACAAATATATCAGACTTTATGCAAATTCTAAACAAACTATCAAAATTTTCGCACACTCCGTCCGCTTTTAATCTTTTCTCAATTTTGCACTTCTTATAACAACTTTAGGAGAAGCACAGCAGCAAACTTGAAAGCTGTTTACGAATTACAAGACAAAAACTGGCTTTTGAGTGGCAAGTTGGTTTGTTGGGCAATTGAAAGTGTCTCGATGCAGATCCTGAATGCAGCTTTTATCGTGGAAAATATTTAATGAAAATTATCGGTGCGCTTCGCGCGCATTCGCCACGTTTTGAATCCCATCTTATAACCATTATTACGTTTACAATACATGGATCTTTTCGAATCACAACACTTTGCGAAAAACAGAGATAAAAGTCCCAACATCTGTAGGAGCCTCGCATCAATATGGGATCTTTCAATCTAATTTGTAGCATGATGGGGAAAGTCGAAAGTACGTATTTGCCGTTATACATTTCAAAAAATTTTATCGAGCGCTTCGCGCGCAGCCATTATTGGTATGGATGGTGATTGCATTTCAATACATTTACGAAGAAAATGCATTCTGAAACACACTTGTTAGTCCGTCATACCTTTTGTAATGCCTATTAGGGAGGTCTAATATCACTTCCCTGCAGGGCCTTTTTTAACATACATACTAGGGGCCATGCCCCCCCCCGAGTCCCATGCACAGCCCTCCTAGTCAGCTCATTTGCACCCCCCCCCAGTATGGTCACTTTCTTTGGGAAAGTTTGTTTTTGCCCAATTTTATGTAGACAGGCTAGAAGACAGTACTGAACTAATCTAGACTATCTAGATTTTTCTGAAAAATTCCTTCGTAAAGTAAATGCGGTTCAATGTTGACCTTCCGCTTACCCTCAGTGGCGGCACCAAGGAGGGCATTGGGGGAATGTGCCCCCTGTCAGAGCCTTTGCCCGGGCCCTAAGATGCCTCACTCAGCTAACAAATAGTAGCCTGACAGTAGGAAATTCTAGGAATAGCCTATTATTTTAAAATTATTTGGAGTATTTGTTTAGAAGGATGCATTTTAAACCAAAACATATCTTTACTGAGACTTAAATTTTTCACCCAGAAATATGCTAAAACGTCTGAGCTCCCGGGGGCTTCGCCCCCTGGACCACCACCAGGGGCCCTAAAGGAGGCCCTGGACTCAAACTACTTAATATTATGGTGGCCTGAGTAGAGGAATAGCCCTATATACCAAAATTATTGGGAATTTTTGCATTTGATGGCTGCACCGTGATGGACCAAAATAAACCTACTCTGAGACTGTATTTTTCACTCAGAAATATGCTTTAACCTCAGACCTTCCGGGGGCTTGGCCCCCTGTACCCCCACAGGGGATTTGCCCCTGGACTCCACCCGCTTACCTCGCGCTTTATGGCTGGTTTCGCGCGCAGCGTGAAAAGTGGTCCATGGCCCCCACTAAAAAATTCTTAAAAAAAGACCCTGCTTCCCTGCACCTATACTCTCCCTCCCTCCCAGTCCCCCTTGCTGGAAGCTGTTCGTCTGGATTTTCGCTCAAATTTTTAAAAATACGATAGTTGTAAAGTGTTCGGCGTCATACTCTTTATTACCATTCGAATGTCAGGTAATAAGTATTGTCATTGCCTATATTATTAAATTAATCCAGAGCTTCCAGGAGGCCCTTTATGGTGTCCTCCAGCCTTAGATGTCCTTTTGTAATGTACAATGTAGAAAAGGAAAATTTCGTAATAGTCCAAGGACGTTTCTGTTGGCTCCAAGCACGTATTTTTGGGTAAAAACTTTCCCGAATATAAGACAGTAATGTAGCCAAGGGGAGGGGGGCTTAGAATTAACTTAATTATGGGCGTTTTTAATCAGGGGTCTAAAAATGAATTTTTTGTCTCTCCGCAGAATAAGCGGGGTTTCTGAACCTGTAGAGAAAAGGGGCAAAGAGATACACTTATTTTAAAGGAAGGCAAATTTGAATCAGTTGGGTAGCAGTCACCCCAGATACCAATTTTCAGCCTTTTTATCCTGTTTAAAAATTACTCTGACGGGCATTAAAAACACAAATTATTCGATGGGGCAAATCGCACGCACTCTTGGGGTGGGACCGGCCCAAATTTGGTGGGCCATAATTCTGTAACGCCTTAAGAGTTGGAAACAAATATTTTTGTGTGTTCATTTCACACCTGGATGAATGTTATAAATGAATTTCAGCCAAATCTGAGAGGTGACCCGTACCCCCTAATTGATTTGACATGGAATGACCCATCACGGTATCATCTGTTGTGCCCCCCCCCATCACAAAACCCTGGCGGAAGCACTGTTTTTGAGGGAATATCTGTTAATAACATCATTCTCAGTTTTAACTAAGAATTCATGCAAGTGTTCATTCACGTCTTTTATTGGTTTAAGAATTGAGCCTTTCCAATTGATAAAGGATCTGATGCCAGCAAGAAACATGATGCAATTAGGCTCAAGTGAGTTTGACAATTAATATCAGCTTGGGTATAGTGATCACATAATCTTTTACGGAAGACAAAAGGTAGATTATTTAAAAACGTTTTTAACTTTCAAAATTTGTACGAAAACATATTCGTAGAGACTATCAGGCTATACATTTAAAGCCTCCTCCCCCTATGCACACACAATTAAGCGCAAAATGATGTATAATATGCTAATTGCGATTTTGGTTGTTTTAATCACGTGCGTAAGGGCCCCCTATGGGATTTCCAGGTAAGAATTTTCTCCCTATTCCCCCTGATTTGCATTATGTCAATCAAATCAAAAGGTTGTTACCTTATGTGAGTAGAGACACCTCGAAGATCCTTCAAAGCACTATAAACTCACCTCAAACAGTAATTTTCCCAACCAAGTTATATTCTAGCTTCTCCTCCAATTTAAATCTAAGCTCTTGTCTTATAGTTCACCTCTTAACAGCCACAGTAGCTTGCACTGAGTTTAAATTGCCCGAGGCAATATTGTCAAACACAGTGTGTGGGACTAATTGTGAACACAGCTGACTGCACCGTTTATTGTTGACCAACCAAAGTGAAACTGCATTGTTTGAATGAATGTCAATCAAAGTGTAGTTATCAACTATATTTGGAACTATTTCTAAAAATTTTGGGTCAGGCAGTTGCAAGCATTTTTCTGTTGGAGGGATGCCACATCCCCTTTAATGCGGTTGGGAGATGCAAGACCCCCTTCAATGTTGACGACATTGTTTTCCGTAGTATTACGTAATCCATTTTTTTTCTTTCAGGATGCCAACCAAGATGTGTGAACGGAGGACAGTGTGATTGCGAGTGCCTGAGTGGATACAGGGGGGATAGATGCAATCGTAAGGCTTGCCGCTATTTTTTCACAAAGTTGACTACACAAGCAAGGTTGCAAATAGTGAAACTCGTCATTTTTACCAAAAATCATAAATCTTTGCTAATTGGACTTTACATGCAACGTATTTAAGAACCTTTCGACGGACATTGTAACTGGCTTGTCTCGTGTAATTTAAGTGCAGGATTTATAACTATGGCGTTTAAAAAGAGAAACACTCATGCTGTTCATATAATTCCTATTAAAGATGTTTGGAAATATTTCTGTTCAAGATATTAAATGTTAAGTACACTGGAAAAATTTCAATTAATGATTCAGACTTGTAGTGCGAGTACAAACTCCCGAGTATGAGTACGAATACAAGTACAAGACCTCGAGTACGAGTACGAGTACAAGTACGAGTACAAAGCCATGGGTACAACTACGAGTACGAGTACTTGATTATCAAACCCTCTGGGTACTAGTCCGAAGCCATGAGTACAAGTACGAGTACAGAAAATGTACTCGAGTACGAGTACGAGTACATTTCTGAGTACATGTATAGCACTACTTAAAAAGAGAAGGTTAATTTCGCTGGTGCTCATCACTCTGGTATAGGGTCCTTGATGAACCAATGGCTCCTTGACCCTCAAACATTAAAATTGTAACTGTTTGTTTGTTTGAAAACCTATTACAACCAAATGTTGCATTTGATTTCTATATACCAAGTGCTATCAATACTGCATTTTGTATAAAATGAAATGATGGGAATGATTCTATAGGTTTATAAAACAATATCTGTGGTGTATTTATGATTATTTTTCACTGCTATAAAAAGGCTTGCCTTCTTCCCTTTTTTCGGACATTAACTGGAATATTATTTACAATATTACATTTACTGGAATATTAACTTGGGTTTGGAAGCCGAATGACTAACTTGCCAGAAAGTCCATTTTTACTGCACAAATCAAAACTTGCAGAAAATTTATATTGAAAACTTGCGATGGCACTTAGAAGCCATTATGGTATATACCATGTACTGAGCAGTGGTACTTGGAATGGAAAGTAAAGAAAAATTCAACAGTCGTGTCTATGGCATTATGTTCTAAACCGAGACCCGCTGTTAAAGTATTTTATTTCAAAGTAATTTCTCTTACAAAAAATATTTTGGTAATCTATATTCTGTCACAAAACAGGTTTTCAAATTCAGTGGAGGGACAAAGATTTGAATTTACCAATCAAAAGGGATTGATTGAGATTGAGTCCAGCCTGTAAAGAAAACTGATTAGCCTATACATATTTTGTTTTGAATTTTGGTTTGTCTCTTTTAAAGATTTCAAGATTGATCCAAGTAGGCTTCCCACACTGGTCAGTTTAGTTTCAGCTTCCAAGACTGTAACGCATACTCTTCACGTGCGAACATATCATCCAGTATCAAAACTTTGGTATTGCAAGTTCACATTTGTCAACAGCTTAAAGTAACATCAGCTGAATCATTAAGTTTTGAGAGGTTTGTAGACTAATAACAAAGTGATCCAATGTCAATTCAGTCACTGTGCATAGTTCTATAGGCTACACCAAGGCAAGATGCTTTCTTTTTGAAGAAGGGGCCAAAGTATTTAATGCATAAGATGATGCTAATTTATAGTACCGCTAAGCGATTATTACTGTAGTATTTTCTTCAGTTTGTTCAAAGATCTGAAGAGAGGTCCCAGGCTTTTTAAACCCTTTGCTACTGCTCTTTATAACAGCACAATTTACTTCGTTGAGATAGTCTGTGTTGACCAGCACAAGAAGCTTTAAATGATTACAAGATTAATTAAACTAGAAAAGGAAAAATGAAGGTTACAAATATTAACATCCTGGACTGAAATATATGTATGTGTATATGAATACATTTACGAGTACGAGTACAAAATCGTGAATACGAGTACAAAGCCATGAGCACGAGTACGAGTACAAAGTCACGAGAACGACAATGAGTACTTGATTTCAAATTTTCTGAGGACGAGTACGAGTTCAAAGCCATGAGTACGAGTACGAGTACAGAAAAATGTTCTCGAGTACGAGTCCGAGTACGTGCTCGAGTGCTACAAGTCTGTGATGATTACATGTCCCCTACTAACCAGTGCACGTGTTAATCTACCCAGGGGCAAGAAGTATTAATTGTTGCGTCCCATTTACAGTACAGTACTATAGGTAAAGGCGTAGAAAGCGGGGAGGGGGCTGGCGTGGGCCAACCTCCGCGAAATTTGTGGGGGCAGAAGTATGTTTCCGCCCCACCCCTTACTTTCCAAGGACGGAAACCCCTTATATGTCTCTTTTGTAAGAAATTTCAGAAATTTCCAGTAATTTACCCTAACATTCGTCCAAAATGATGCACCAAATTGCATCTAAGGACCCTCAAATATCAAAAACTTTTCCGGAGGGGAGAGTTAGCTAGATGAGGTTTTACGGCCCAGTTTCTAACCAATTGGTTAAAGTCGAGCCGGCCACGGCCTTTTTCCAGTTGTGACTCACTGGCTTGTTTTAGCTACTCCATTGCTTATGCTGAGCACAAAGCACAATGACAGTAGGTTCCATTTTTAAAGTCTTCGGTTTGATTCGGCCAGGTTTCGAACCATAGACCTTCCGGCTGCAAGTCGGATGCCCTTACCACTTGGCCATGCAGTCGTTCCAAAGGGGAACCCCTCCCCAGGACGGAGATTGGAAACAAGGTTCAGCTGCCCCCAGCCTCGAACAGCTTCCTACTCTCATGACTATAGGCTATGCAATGTGTTGTGTAATTCGTACATACGCGCCCGTATAACCTGTCGTTTGTTTGCCCTGCAGAACAGCCAGCACGTTGGTGAATTTGACGTTTGACCTCAACTGCAAGTTCCATACAGTTAAAAATTTCTACACCCTAATTTTAAAGGTGCCAATACTGCCACCTATAGATTTTATAGGTTTGAGTATCTGAATGTGTTCAAAAGCAAAAATGTAAAGGAATGCAAGATTTTCAAATACATACTATTTAAATTGTTTTCTCTCGTTACTCTGCAGCTATACCAATAACATTGACCCTGAGCACAGCATCACCAATAACGGAAGGGAACCCTTTCGAAGTAATTTGTACAGCCATGAACCCTCTTGTAGACGTAACGTCGATTTGTGAGTAATATTACTTTAAACTTTTCTATACGATTCACCTCTGATTATATATTGGGTTCTAAAGGTCGATAATGATTTCACGCAGTCTTTGCATCCAGTAGTGTCCCGTCGTTCTTTACGGATGTTCATGACCTGTCCATGAAGCTGGTCGAAATTCCAATCAGGTGAGGAAAGAGGAGTCTGGTCTTCTCGTTGTCGGTGTCAAGTTATCCTCCCTTCTTGTACTTAGTTTGTATTTAAAGGGAGCCAACCATCATTGGCTTCTTCGTTGACGTACACACTATTTTGTCCTTGTAAACCCCCCCCCCCCGCCTTGTCAAATTTCACACTTCAGACATTCAAGCCCCCCCCCCTCTCCAATGAAAGCTGACGAGTTGGCCTATCACAACAAATTTACCGTAGCATTACCGTTCAGTTTTTTAGCTATAGGAGGATGAAGTTTAGGAGGTATACGCCGATACTTATTCGCCAGGTGACGGAAAAAACCACTTTCTTCCGACAATTTTTAAAACGGCATCAACTGATCATCTTACACGAGTAAATCACAAACATAAAGAACCTAAAATAAACGTTGTACTTTGGTAGTACTTTTCTTTAGTGGGCTGTTTCCCTTATGGTAGTGTGCACCCTAAAGTATTGGTTTTAAAGACGATGGCGATTTAAAGAAACAGTGACCTCTGTACGTTATTATTTTCAGTTCTGCAAGTCGACTCAACGTCTACTGCATTCGAAGGAGCCGAATACGACTTCGTTACGTTACAAAGCTACCCTTGCATCATTCCAGCCACGGGTAGATCGTGTACCACGACCATAGAAACGATTGACGACACGCTTATGGAAATGAATGAAGACATCGTTCTTAAAGTAGGAAACATTACCGGTGGTGGTGCTCCTAACGCAGCTGACGGTGAAATGATATCGATTCAATTACAAGACGATTCAGGTAAGGACGGAAGCCCTCTCTTTACATCTACTAGAAGGCGCTATCACCGGGTACAGAGGAGTAATATTCCCCTTACCCACTCATTCTTGGTCAATGGATTTACAATCAATAATTGATAAAGGTGTATAATGTTTATGAATGCGTTTTGGTTTTCAGATGCCAGGAAATTACATCTAACAAGGGGCAAGCTCACAAGTTTCTTCCGGAAAGTCCGGACCCTCTTGTGTAGCTCTTTTAAAAAGCATACATTGTAGTTGGTTGATAGCTAACTTGTCCTAATTTCGTGGTTAGCTACACTCCGTCTTTATAACACTCAGTTCCGTACGAATGTTTCCTTGTAGGCTATACGTAAAAGGAGACCACAGCATGTGGACACAATTTTCATGTAAAGTTGTGTGCGGATACTTTTCGAGATCATAGAAACAAAAACGTGTGTCTTGTTAGAAAAAATATAAAAATACGCAATTCATTATACACCGACAATGTTATCGATGTATCTCTTGTAAAAGATGGGTAGTTTGCCACTAAAGCTCGAAAATAGCTGCTCCTCAAATTGTCCCATAG
>WURT03062239.1:0-13792 GCA_009936505.3 Holothuria glaberrima | reverse complement strand
TGAATGGCCTATTTTGATCATGTGACAATATTTTTGTAAGTGAATTGTGAAATTCAAGGAGAATTTCTCCTTGCTTTTCCCATTGTTTGCAATAGTTATGTTCAAAATGTCTTCAGAGGTGCTTGTAATGCAACAAGAAGAGATTTGAAAGAGTTTGCTGAATTTTCAAAGCAAATTTTTGGGACGTCTGCCTATTGCCTTTAAATGTTCAGATTTTTGAAAAAGATGTTCTAAGCCTCAAAGTTTAAGAGGGGGAACCCTAGAAAATTTTCAACCCATGGAAAAATTTGGATAGTAAAACTTACTTTTGGGACCTTACATCATAACACAACTCGCCCCCATCAAAATATATATTTCGTATCTGAAAGCTATCTCACCCTCTGGCCCCCATTATGTTGTCTGGATGCGGGCCTAGGTGCTCTGAATCATTTAGTATTAGTTTCGACCTTGGACTATCAAACACCATCCTTGAATGCCAAAGTCTATGTATGCCTTACCTGTATCTGTTCAAGGGAATAAGGAGTCACCCCAGTTTTATAAGAAACACCAGCTAAATGTTAAAAATCTGTTCTTATTTTACATACAAGTACCTTTTATTCGAAATCTAGATGATGTAGTTAAAACGTAAACCAACGAGCGCCTTTGCATAATTTTACAATTCTGTAACAAACATATTTGTCACATGACTAAAGAGAGCCATCTATTAGTTATATGGAACCTTGATATACTATGTCAAATTGAAATGGCTGTATTTTCCCTTAAACGCTAATCCTGATTTTGAAGGAAAGAATAAATTCTTGGAACATAATCTGGAGTGCAATAAAAACATGTGGGTGTCGGATTAAAGACGCAATATTTTTCATATAACAGACTGGTTTTCTGAGTAAAATGAATACTATGTCTGCTAATGATACTTTTATTTTCAATGCGCAAAAGTTACACAGACGAATTCAAAGGAATAGGTATACAGAGGTTAAAAGTAAAGTACGTGGGGACTAGGGGAACATCCCCCACTTTTGATAATGGAGGGCTTATCATATCGTTTGTCATTCCACTTTTTCAAGAACCCTAACAAGAATAGCGGTACATGTTAGACTCAATAGCTTGCAAAATGCCTATTCTATAAAAGCAAGCTCGAAAATGGTGGAAGCAGCCATTTAATGGATAAAAATGGCGGGAAAAGCCTCAGATTACACCTTAAGTCTCCTGAGGTCCAAAGTTTTTCGAGGCCCTCTTACGGGCCCCATATCCCTCGTTGCTTGAGTTTCAGGGTTTGCACTTGAATTGAATTGTTTTCTCCAGGGCTATGCCCCTCCCACACACACACACTTTTGAAAAGCTTTTGACGCTTTTGGTAATTTTGGTAAAAACGAGTAAAAAATAGTCATTTTTAGGTGGTAAAAAGATCAGAAGCAACCTTGCCCAAAGAACCAGTAAGAAAGCAAGACAATGACCAGTTGAAAGTGACAAAATTAATTAAAAGTTCGAAACATGCCGTTCAAAAAACTTCTAAAAGAAGGAGAATATGAACATGTGATTCAAGTATAACACAGTGTAATATCAAATAAAAAGATACATAAACATTATGTGAAGGAAGTAAGCTAAAGCAACTCCAGTACTTGTCGATAGTTTACTTCTCCAAGTAACAAACAAAGAAGACGAGCAGTTTATAGTTCAACAAATAAGCAACAATGGTAATTTCAACCAGGGAGATGATATTTAATATCACCTCTCTGTTTCCACCCATTCATAAACTTACAGAGCCCGTGCCTTAGTTAAGCCCCATCCTTCCCCTCACCTCCTAAGTGGCTCTTTTAACAATTTCATATAATCATGGGTCTTTTAAACACAGACATTTTCAAAACAAAATGATTTTCAATTGTTAGTGAGAAATGTTCAATTTTATGTTTAGATGTACAACTTAATTCATTGGTGTTAAATTAGCGTTTATCAACGAAAAGCCTAATTTTTCACAATGTTGTTTTCAGGTTTATTCTAAATACATTTTCCCTTCGAGAAGCCCAGACAAACACAAAATAATGCACGTACAATTTTAATAAATTTTATAGCCGAAACGTCAGACTACTCTCTACACTAATTCGCACATCTAATAATTGTTACTTCAGATCTAGTTGCTGCTTCAGCATGGGAAATCGGCGGGGGTTCGGCTGTTCAGCCCCTCTAAAGTTACTTCAGTCCACTGCCACCATTGGACAAAGTGTTCAGTTTCACTTCGCAGACGAATTGGAGTCTTTTCCTACATTTACAGTCATTCCACTTTCCGAGACGTCCTCGACTCATCTCAACACAGTCCTCAATGCCAAATGCGTTGTTAGGCTCGCCCATTTTCCAATTTGAGTAAGCCACTTAACCACTTAAAACTAAAGGTAATTATCTACTCAATATGGGCAATCTACTTGCTTGAGTATGAGATCCCCCGGAGTTACCCTTTTTGAGATATCGTGTTAAGAAGATTTTGACTTTTTACCTCTGGTGACCCCAAATGAGCTTTGACCTCGACAAAAAAATGCAAGGGATCATCTACTACTACTGGGCAAACTACATGCTACGTATAAGATCCTTCACATTTATCTTTCTCGAGATAAAGTGTTTACAAGATTAAAGGTGAAATTGATCAAACTATTGTAGGAAAAGTCCTGCAAATTCCTTAACCGTAAGTCCGATCAGAACCTAAACATGTAAACGTCTGAATGTGTACTGACATCTTTGACCTACCTTCTTCCTTTTTGTCGTTAGCTCCGATCCAGGTTCGGACTCTCTGACCGTCCAGGCCACTATGAATGGTTGCTAGATAACCATAGCTGTTGGGGCTGTTCTCCGCGCAGTAGGCGCTGGCCTCATCCCAACTGAGCTTTTCGCCGATCAGTTTGTAACATGATTGGTTGTAATCTTGCCACTCTTCTGGACATCCTGGCAAAAGGAAAACAACATTGAGCTGCGATTGACGGTAGGCTCTTCACCGGTATCACTGGATACCAAGTAGCCAAGAATTTGCCTCAATCTTATTTGAAAACATCAATCAAATCTTACCCATAACTGCATATTCCACGGACAACAATTTTCCATTACTATATTTTCAGGTCACAGACTTGCCACATTTAAGGTGCGGTATACCTACGCAGCATGCTTCAAGATGTTTTGCATGAATTTATCACTTTTTGTCATGGTTATGTTGAAAACATCTCTAAAGCAGGGTACTGGGGTATATCAATTCGAATTTGTGTGACCACATTTTCCTTCTAAAAATATTCCCAATTTATGTGATAATGCTGCTGTACTGTAATTGAGGACAACTCGGCACCAGGGTGTTGAGTACAGTTCAAACGAACATCCGTCTGGGAGTTATCGGAACCCGACGGAGGATTCCATGTTACAATAGCTCTTGTGTTTCCACCTTGACCTGCGTTTACAGTTTGATGTTGTGGACAGTATGCTGTTGGACCTGTAATACCTGAAAGGATATAAGGCAATCATGATCTCAGGAGAGAGTTAGAGTTAGATGTGTTTTGACGGCTCAGTTTCTGCCCAAAGGCTCAGTAAAAGCTTACAAAATTAGGCCTACTAGAGGGAAGGAGGGACGGAGACCAAAAGACCATTGTTTTAAGAGAACTAATTTTCCAGTAGTAAAAAATACCAGATCTTTTTCAAGCAAAAAGAAGCCTATTTTTATTCAAATTAACCTTTACTCTTTCTCTTCGCCTGACAAAGTGTCACAAGTAGATCATTTGGACTCTTTTCGTTTCCAAACTTCATCTCAATTAAAGTCGATTGTTAAAAATGTTTTTAAAGATAACCCGTTTAATCTAAGGAGAATATTCAGTTGATTATGACAGAATATTAAACGAAGTTTATTTGGCAATATTGTGCAATTACCTTCGAAGACAATGTGAAAAGAACATTGGCTGGTGTTTTCTGACTTATCTGTACAGTAGCAATATATACAGATGAGACTATGAATAAAATGGGCTGCTGAATTTGTGTGCGAAGTCGCGTATTCATTCTACCGTTACGCGCAACAACGCAAATAAGGCAAGTTTGGTATACATAGAACATAGCTCAAATATCGTCAAACAGTCAGTCACAAAAATAAACTTCAGTAAATAGCTTTATCTCCTCAAAATATTATGCATTACAAGCAGAATACACCTTAATTACATTTTTTTGAAAACCCTACTTGTTGAAAAGAAGGCTACCGCACTGCCTTACTTTGAATTTTTATCATTCTTTAATGATCTACAACTATTGGTTGTAAATATATGAAACTTTTTGTGAGTCAAGAACAATACTTGGTTTCAGGTTAACGATTTCTTTTATTTTGCATCATAATTAAACTGAAACTCAAGTGTCCATTATCTCCATATGCACAAAACTACAAAACAAACAGTTTTACAAAACCATGGAGTGTATCCTGACTTTAAAATTGAGATTATTGGTATATAAGTAGTCTAGACACTCACTTTGATAAATTTTTTGTTTAATAGTCTACGTTCCCTAAAGCTTTAAGCATGTCATAGGGACATTTCGTATCGTAAGTTCATTGGTTGCCCTCAGGTCAGTAACAAAATTGTAAAGGGGATAGATGTCTTTATTATTAATAGAGGTCAGAAGCTATGTGAGGTCACAAGAGTTCAAGATAGCATTGTAAATAAAACCTGCTAAGTTACGGAGCATGCACAATTTTCGTACTTGGTGTGTGCATGTGTTTTGCAGTGGTCAGCTGCTGGGAACTATTGTTTATGGCAAAGGCTAAAAGATGTTCGAAGCCAAAGGTAAAACAACAAAAACCAAGAGGAAATTGCTTAAAAACGCTATAGCCCAAGATGCGAATGATGGACAACTTTCATACTTGATATAGGTTTGTCATATTAAGAGGAAGAACTGTTGTTGAAGATCATAACTACTGTAATAGAAATTAAGCTTCAATGAAGGAGTTAACCATTATAAGATACTATTTTTATAATAAAGTTAAGTGGCCATTTCAAAACAATTAGATACATATGATTGTCGTATTTTTTAAGAATTTCCTGTTTTCCCAAGAAATCAAAGTAAGTGTCATCATTTAGGATATCATTTCAGTACTAAATGGTCCGATGAAATTAAAACATGGTCGATTAGGCTAAAAGGGGTCATGATCTCCAGACTTAAGCATTTTCGTAGTTGTAGGAAGCTTCAAGACTCCTTTGCATCGCACCCGGAAACCGCTATTATAGTGTGATAATGATGATGAATATGATGATGACTATACTTGATCTGTAAAAAGTCTCGTAAGAAGTACCACCACATTCAATAAACCAGAAAGTCATAAGGCTCTATGATTCCTGGCCATTAAGATGGGAATTTGGTGCTGTATTTAAATTTGAACAGGATTATTGTGAACTAATAAATTAATTTAGTTACATTTACATTTAGTTACATTTTGGTACAGAATAATTCCTGAGGACAGATGAAAAAGATCGATATCATGTTCCAGTGATCAATCCCAACGCCTTCTTTTAATTTTTTGTCAAATACAATATTCAAAGTGTGAATCACTTTTCAGTGAAAGTTTCAAACCGAAAGGAAATAAGTGAAAAGAATAGACATTTCGGGGACATATGCGACTATTTGTTACCTACCTTTGACAATAATGTCAAAAGAACATTGGCCTGTGTTTCCTGACCTATTTGTACAGTAGCAATGGACCGTTGTATTCCCGAGGCCGAACTCAGCTTCAGGTTGATGAGTATAGTTGAAATGAACATCCGTCTCGGAGTTATCGGAACACGACGGAGGATTCCATGTCACAACAGCTTTTGTGTTATCGTCAAGATTTGCGTTTACAATTCGTGTGGCTGGACAGTTTGTTGTTGGACTTGTTACATCTGAAATTATGTGAAGCAATCATGATCTCAGAAAAAAGCTTACAAAATTACTAGATCAGAGTAACTAACGCCAAAAGTCATTATTTTAGGAAAAAACTTTACCCTTAGACAAAAATAAACATTTTGTTCAAATGAATAGCAGCGTGTTGTCATCAGGTTAACATTCTATGTTTCTCTTCACAAGACAAAGTGACATAACTCATTCTGACTTTTGTTGCAAAACTTCATCTCAGTTCATTCATAAATATTGACTATTGCTAATAATGTTTAAACCAGAAAGCCAAAAGGCTTAGTGGTTCCTTGCCATGTGGATATAATTGCAGTACCGTAGGTTCAAGTTGACACAGTTTTATTGTGAATTTACTGTGCTTAAAGTTAGGTATCAAAAGTTACAATCTCATGGGTAAAGATCAACAGATTGATTCATATTAACATGGTCATACATCAGTTTCTTGCTTTAAATTTTGGGCATAACACACCAGTATAAGATCCAAACATGCTTCGATGTTTCGTGCGTAGACTTGACAAATCATTTTTAGGAGCTTTTCACAGATTAACATTTGGTAACCTCAACTAACCATCACCACCATAAATAATACAAATAATATCACTCAATATACGGACCTATATGTAATGTATAAGAGTACTACATGTGTTCCTTTATAAGATAGAGTTTGACCACTGGGACCTCAAATGAACTTTTACCTTCACCAAAGACTTTAGTGGTTATGCAATCAATAAGAGGCTCCTAACTGCTAAGTGAAAAATTGATACAGGTTTCTTTCAAAAGATTATCATGTTTGCAATGTTTTCACAGTTTGACCTCTAGTCACCTCAAATAGCCTTTGGTCATCACCAAAACTTACAAAGATCATGTAGTTAATGCGGGGCACAGAACTTTCATGTATGACATTAAAATAAGGTTTCCTTCGTTAAATTCTTATTTCAACAACCCAGAGATGTAACAGCATTTGTGGAAAGGCTTCTGATATTCATATGGACCCTGAAAAATCCTTGGCTAACCTGTCTTCAAATCATTTATAGACCTATCCAAAGTCTAATGAAACAGTGTGAGTGAAATCTTACAGATATGTCTCAAATAAACAGAGACCTCAAAACGAAGTGTAAGCTGAGTCTTTGTTGAGGTCTAGAGTACTTCAGTAGGCAAAAAAAAAATGATTTGGAGAAATACAATTTCACCCTTCACTTAAAGTAGTTATTACATATATCAATGCGTTCATTTGTTCAACCTCACAAATATCACCACGAGGAGACAGTGGGACAATTTTTCGATATGTTTTCACATAGGGTGGGGTCCTTGGTCGATTTCATATGGAAGTAGTATAACTAGATGGGGTATCACTGGTGCCAAAATTGGACCAAATGAAGCAATTCTGAGCAAAATGACGGGCAAGGAAGCTGGCGGCAGTATACCATACCAGACTTTTAGTGAGTATAAAATTGGTGGGCCAGGGCAACGGTTACAAAAAAATTGAGCTCTTCTAACAAAATAATATTCACGGACATGGTTCAGTAAATTGAGAGTGCAATAAATGGCCAACTTGTCATCTTTCTTTTCATATTGGTGTACAAGTCAATGGAGGATTTATTGGGAGTGTGCTGCCATATGGGCTGAAGGTAGAATAGTTTTAAGGTAGGGGACCGATAATGCAATTGTTCTTACGCCGAAAAATATTGACTGACAAATTAAGTCCCATATAAATTTTATGGAAGCTTGTTTCTGACTGTGTTACTTATAATATACGAGCAATTATTCTTATGGCTTTTGTAGACAATAAGTTGAAATACAGACTGCCCAAAATTAAAAAAGTTATAGTCATTTTCACATATTTTAGTGCCTTTTTACTGTATTACTCCTGTATGTAAAGTGCCGTCTTTGAGTGGCGATCAGAACTGTTCAGACCCTTCTAGGTCAAAGTAACAATGATCATGGTATGAAAATTTGAAAGTTTCATAAGAGTCCACATTGTGAGCTTTAACCAGAGGGGTGGCTTGTCTAGGATGAAGACTTCTACAAGGATCTAGGTCCGGGAAAGTAGCCTGATTTAGTGTGTAAGTCAAGGGGCAATAATGAGTGAAAGGCTACCTTTTAGAAGGCCTTAAAGTAAACCAACGAAACCACGTATTGCACAGTAGTAGATTGTGTGCCAAAGAACGCTAAAATACAAGTAGTGTAATGCTCCAACCTCATCGAGTCTTTTTTTCTTCTCATAAACAAAATTGCGATAAAAACCTCACGTAAGTCCGTGAAGACGAGACGTATTGGCAACTGTAACGTACTTATCAATAAAATAAAAGGGTAACATGTAACATTATACAGACGGCGATGAGCCGTACATATTGCGCACTACACTGCACTATATTGATAAAAACCATTATCATTGTATTGAACTTTGAGAGGACTTCATACAATTCCCAATCACCCAACTGCAACTTGACACAGGATGAGTTCAAAGGGTCACCAATGGGACGGTATGGGAAGAGATGGACGATCGTAAAATGGGGGTCTGCACTATTTTTCGCATTTTATTCAAATGAACCGAGAATATGGTGCATGTCGTGACAGTGAACACCCCCATGAGGCTAGGAGGAGGGGGTCAGCAAACACCTGAACAAAACCATTATTTATTTCAGGCCGGGGTTTAATTGTCTCTTTTCGGGGCGAAATTTGCGATATGATTGTTTGCCAAAACACGCACATGTACCTTCGCCCCTTTCACCTCGGGACGTCCCTGATACGCCTACTTCCGGCCCCTAAAGGCAAAGGGTTCCGGAGCGGCAATCAAGAAACGGTTGAAACTGTTCCAGGACACGGGTCTCGACGTAAATAAACTGCTGTGATCCCATTGGGAGGGCGGGACTTTAGCCGGCCGGTTGAGCAAGGGTTGCCCTTGGATTATTCTTGGGGGTATGACATGACCATGTGGCAGACGGGCTCTTATGCGAATAAATTGCACTGACGAATGAACTTCCTTGCTCATGCAGGATACAGAAAACACAGCTGAATCAATACAGCTCCAACTGTCCAAAGATCTTAAGTATTGTTTCTCACACGCCACAGCAGGCTTATAAAATAGCTTACAGTGACCTTTAATTACATGCCAAAATCAATGAGCTTTTAAAAGTACTTTTTAGTCCTGTTTTCTCCTACCAATTGATTTTACCGAATAAGCTTTTCGAATTAGGCAATTTTTTCCCTTGAAATCTTAGTTTCTAAAGGAAAAAGGCCCAAACATATTTTAGATGCAGTTTCGGAGGCCTAGTGCCATTTCCGTAAATCTGGGAGACATTTTTGACAAAACAAAAGACGCTATATGCCTCAACCGATAATGGTCCTCCAAGTAGCGCACTATAAGCGGGGGAAGGAACGTACTGGGTAATAATTATTGGCTCTGACATGGCACCGTGTCACCTTATTTCCAATCGCGTATACGAAAATAACAAGAAAGCATGAAGGGAAAATGTGGTGAGTTTGTTTTTTTGTTGAAAACGTACGTGTCCCTCTTCTCGCCCTTGCAAAGGATATTTCAGCTGCTTACGAAAGTTGGCAAGGTGACTTCACTGAGAAAAGCAGCCCATTCGTAGCGAATTAATGAGAGTTACAGTTGTAAAAGATACTCCGAAGACAGACATCTCAACTAAAATGTTCGCCTATAGGCCTACTTTGTTCACAACTAGAGATTAAAACCACCTTCATAAAAGGGGCTAGGCTTAAAATAGAGTTTCGGTATGTAAAAAGGGTATTTCATCTGAGTATTTTGGTAAAATTTGCGTTGAAACCCATCTATGTGGTTTTCAAAATTATTAGCAGATGAATTGGCACATTTTCAACCCAAAGGGAGTTTTCCTCACATTAATCAGCTCTTTTTATTATTGTTTAAGATTTACACTCAACTACTTTTCTTTTCCATCTTCTCATGTTACATGAATGTTAATATATGAGATGTATTGCGAGTTTACAAACTTAAAATTTCCCAAGGGAAGCTCATATCCCTATTAACTCATATCCATATTAACAACAGATTAAACAATAAAGAAAGCAAAGAATTGTTTTTTTTTTCAAAGTGAGGGTCAAGCCTGTACCCAAGGGGGTTGGGTGCAGACCCCTTGTAAAAATTTTTACCCCCTACAATATTCAAAATTACCATTGTCTTAATGCATTTTAGTTTGTCTCGTCCTTTTAAAAAAGTACTTCGCCCCATGAAAGTTATTTCGCCACCTACAATACTTTGTCTGGCTACGGGCTGGGTGAGATGATTTAAACTCTGTTTGCTTCAAGTTCACTTTACTTCAAAAACGCAGTAACCGAAATTAATTTTTACCACAATGCTTGTATTTAGTTCCCCTTTCACATATCAAAACTTAGGTTTGCTGACATCCTCCCTTTAAAATTCAACCAGAAAGCCAAAAGGCGTAGTGATTCCTTGCCCTTCTTGAGATATAGTGTTTACAAGGTTTTGACCTTTGACCTCTGGTGACCCCGAATGACCTTTGATCTCCACCAAAAACAATACGGATCATCTATTCAATATGGCCAACTCACCTACCAAGTATGAGATGCGCTTGCAGTTACCTTCTTGAGATATCGTGTTTACAAGGTTTTGACTTTTTGACCTCTGGTGACCCCAAATGACTTTTGACCTCCACCAATAACAATAGAGATCATCTACTTGATATGGCCAACCCACACATTAAGTATGAAATCCCTCGGAGTTACCCATCTTGAGATATCATGTTTACACGGTTTTAACCTTTTGACCTTTGGTGACCTACAAAAACCTTGAAATTTATTGTTGGCCTGACGGAAATCTGGGGGTGCCTAGGCCCCAGCCCCCCCCCCCGTGGCTACGCCACTGTAATGTTGCACGTTCAAGTTGCCTTTCCATTGACGGGGGTATTATCGTTGCGAATATTTCTGGTCTTCACATACCAAATTGGGTTTTGCTTTTCTACTGTGTTTATCAGAAGCAGGAAAAGACTATGAGGTTGAATCTTCACATGCTTGTATTTTGGTCCGTAACTAGCGATTGTAGTGCACACAAGCTATTACTGTGGGGTAAGGTGGACACACTGTTTTACATAAAGGCCTGTATGCAGTTTTGAATAAGTGGTACCCTACCTTCAGTCCATTATTTGTTACAACCATGCATTATAATCGTTGAAACGTCTATACAGCTTTTGACGCCGTGTTCGCGTTTCTTCTGCCAAATGAAAAGTCAGACCAACTATTTGCGATAAATGGGTAGAAAGTGGCTATTTTTACAGGGTAAAGTAAAGAAAAAGATAAAATGCCTTCTATATTATGGTCAGACTCAGAAATGTGCAGCTCGTTAAGCCACCTGCATACAATGCCCTTTAAATGTTGTATTCTCAGCAGGGACGGCGCCACAGGGAGGCAGGGGGAGACCGCCCCCTATAATTTGCAAGAAAGGGGGAAAGAGAAGGAAAAGAAGAGGGAAATAGAAAAAGGAGAAACCGAAAGAGAAGAAAAGAGGAAGAGAATGAGAAAGAAAAAGGATAGAAGAGGAGGCGTGGGGCAGGCCTATATATGATCCATATAATTAATCTAGAGCTTCCAGGAGGCCCTATTCCGGTGTTTGCGGCCTTTAGATACCCTTTTATAATGCACAAATGAAGTAAGGAAAATATTCGTAATAGTTCAAGAATGTTTCTGTGGACTCCACGCATGTATTTTCTCGTAAAAACTTTCCCCGAAGAGAAGTATTCAAAAGGGGGCTTCAGGAGGTTTGTGGACAATATAACCTTCTCTTAGACAACAAAGGCTTCTCTCCTATTTCACCCAAACAAAAACTAGAATACTCTTAATTATGAACATCTTCCAGCCATACAATTATGATCAGTTCCAAAAATATCCCAAGGACAGCACCATATTGCATCTAAGTAATCTTAAAGTAACAAAAATCCCCCCCCCCTTAGACCCCTTCCCCAGGACAGCGATCACTCACCCCATGCTTTGCTCCTCTACCAAATGACCCTGGCGCCGCCCCTGATTCTCAGTAATTTCCACAAATTTGTAAATAATAAGCCTGGGGGCTTATTGATCCCTGACAACAATCTTTCTACTGAACCCATTGAGGGTCTGTCTTGAAGCACCTGCGCGAGCGACATATGTAGACACTTCGTGCCCCCTGGACGAACACTACGGGCGTTAGTTGGTCCGCGAGGGTATAATGACTATCAGAGTGGCCCTTCAAAGAAAAAGATTCACACTTTTGGGGTCAGTGTATAGCTACTCTTCGATGTTTTCCATAATTGTTCAAAGTTGATCTGCAAATTTGGATTCAAGATGCTCACATGTACAGGAAGCAGTATTCATATTGCTTTCATACAGTTTTCAAACCAGCACGGTTCAGCTTTCACTTTATTGCAGTTATAGTGGAGTTTTCAGTATTTCATCGAAGTTAGGCCCACAAATTCAGATTCAGCGTCCTTGAATGCACCAAAGAATATATATTCCAAGCAGTGTTTCATACATTTGCAGATCAAAGCATCTCAAAGTCACTTTTATTAAACAGGTTCCTATATTTTAAAAATGTCCTCTACATGCACGTCCTCATATTTTCGGAGATTTGTCGTCGAAATCTCTAGAAAACATTCTCAAAACGTCAAAAACTCTAATCAGGAAAGACACCAGGCCTTCTGCTGAGCAATTTTGACGTCCATTTAAAGCATAACACTCCCAGAGTGCCAACAGCTATTTTTTCATCCTGAGTACCATGGACGGCAACATCTTTCAAAAAATAAAATTTAGACAATTTTGCAATGTTTACCCCTGTGGCTGCTGATCTATACATATGAAGCAACATCAACGTACTATTAATACCACGAAGTAGAGTTGCACACGATATTTATGCTTAAAGCTACAAATATAACTTTATTTATTGACGTAAAAAGTAACATAGTCAAACCACTTCGTAAACTGTCATAAAGTGGTGCGAAATGCGTACCATCTGTGTCGGTATAACAACATAGTTTGATAATATCTAGATAAACGGTATTTCCGTATAGCAAGCCCGTAGGTAAGACGGCAGGACAGAAATCGGTGTTGCGTGTGCACATGCGCGAGAAAATTTCCCTTCCCTGGTGGCAATTTCCCATACATACAGAGACGTGGAAAGTTTCGCCAAGTGAACGGAACAAGGCTATGAATACGATGGTGGTTTTTCAGCTCCACAAGTGCACGTGGTGAGTTCATTACTTTGCCATCGGTGAGGACATGGGCGTAAATCATGGGGGACGGGGGCGCGTCCCCCTCACTTTTTTGGAAGGGGGAACATCGCCAAAAAGCCCCCCACACTTTTTCAAAAATGATGAAAACTAAAACTGTGATTACGACTTGATACTACATATTAAAAGCTAAATTTCGTCCAAATATGGCACCATTTGCCATATAGGTACCTTCCGATATCATTCACAATACTCTTAAAGTTTGCATCTAGAAAGGTAACTTCAAAAATGACGAGAGACAAAAACCTGAGGAAACTAAGCTAATCTTATCTATCAATAGCCATACGAACGGCCTCAACAAAGATTTGGGCATTTTGAATGAGTTTACGTTGTAGAATGTATTTTTTAATTCTCTCAGTACTCAAGTCACTGAGAAAGAGGTAGGACCTCGAAATATAAGACTACGTTTTCTTATATTACGTTGGTATAGACCCTTTTCCAAATAGAAATTACAAACGATTATGGGATCGAATTTGGTACGCGCCTTTTTTGTCAATGGCATTTTACTGTGACCGAAAACGACGCATACCAAAACCCTATCCCACAATGCTTTGTAATTGCTATTTGGAAAATGGTCTATTGAAGGCACTCTCACCCATGATATGGGGGCATGTGATTTATGCTTGTTTACTTATATATAT
>WURT03062217.1:0-13793 GCA_009936505.3 Holothuria glaberrima | reverse complement strand
AATGCAGCCTGCAGGTATGGCTTTTCCCACATATATATATATGATAATATATATGTATATACATTGGCTTCAATTCCGGCATCTTCATCAGTTTAATGACGGACGTCAGAGATGGAGATAGTTCTTCTCCAAAACCAGCATGGGCGTAGATCATTCATGAGGGACGCGGGGACGCGCCCCTCACTTTTTTTGGAAGGGGACATCTCCAATAATTCCCCCATTTTTTCAAAAATGATGAAAACTAAAACTGTGATGACTAAGGGGTTAAAATATAGAATTTTGAACACACTTCTTGACTTTAATTTCACGTCAATTTTACTGATGCGCTCCCTATACGCCAGTTATACGGTACACATGCGCTATTCATACGCTACTCATACGTTCTTCTACGGGAGTCGTCGAAAATTTCCGGTCATACCCTCAAAAGTTGTGCGTATCTGAAAAATTTCATACGTAATTCACACGTTTCTCTCGTACACTAGCGTGTGACAGGGTCTTTAAGTAAGTTTCTGTTTGGGTGTGGGGGTGGTACAAATCCCAGCAAAATACTGTTGGGTGAGGAAGGGAACTTGCTACTACTTTTTACTGCTTAACCTAACTGTTATACATATTCTCAAATTTTCGCACAGTACTAGTGCTTGAAAGTTGGACTATTATAATAGTTTACTTGCATGCGAGAACCCTTTGTAATTACATTCAGCTGTAGGGGACTTAGGCATTACGCAGTTATATGTAAATCTTCCAAAACTAACAAAGTCGTTAATTTTTAACTTGAGCAAACTCCATAGCCCATCCTGTACAACCACTCCTGCCACAAGGTGTGGGGGGGGGGACCTAGAGCCATATGATCAAGCGAGGTTGTAGGAAGCGATGAGGGCTGGGGCGGAGCTAAACCCCCCCCCCAGTCAAAATGTGGTTGGTCAGAAAGTATGCTTCCCCCTCAATTAAAGGACGAAAAACCCTTAATTGTTCCCTCTGAATAAAAAATAAATAATTTGCAGTAATTTTGCTTGAAATTTGCTCAAATAGTGCCCAAATTGCATCGAAGGATCTTCCAATCACTTGTCACATCGACTTTTAGGAAAGAGGCCAAAGGATTGAAAGAAGGGGAATTCTTTTCGCCTTAGTAATTTAGTAAACAACCAAACTAACACGACTAAAGTACTTCTTTGGATGGTTATTTTGAGAATTAATCTTCAGTGAAACATGTGAAAATTGTCCACGTTTCCCGCTCCTTATTGGTCATCTTGAGTCTAACTTCCTTTAATTCCTGTGCCCAAAGATATTGCTTATGTGGTTACCTATCTCAAAATGTTATATTCTGCTAAGAAAAAAACAATTTCAGTACTTTTTCTCAACTAATATTGCTCTAAGGGCGATAGTTTTGTTAACACTTTACTCCTGAATACATCTAAAGGTTGATGATATAATAATGCCTGCAAGTATAATGAATTTCAAAACAACCAGAATTTCAGGAGAATGGACTCTTCGTATAGCCTGCGAAAGGCCTCGGAATGCAAGCGCGGATCCAGAAATTTTGAAGGGGGCATGTTGGCAAATCCCAAGATGCATCAAAGGTGCACAACGAGCACGACGTGCAAGTTGCACGCGTGGGGTCAAGTGGCGGGGTACAGGGACAAAGCCCCTACGGGATTCGAGGGGTCAAAAGCCCCGAAAGCCCTCTCAATATTGAATACTAAGAATGCAGAAATCGACTTGAGTCTGTTATGGAGATTTTATATCACTTCATATTTTATGAAATGTTTATTGCTCAGTGCAGGTAACTTTAAGGGCACCTGGTGTGGGCCAGGAAAAATCTGAGGTTATTTCAATTTTATTAATTCAATTCAAATTAATTTCAATATTATATAGGTTTGCCTATATAACATTAGGCAAAATATGTATATGCACTTAATTTAGAAAAGTTTTTTGCCGTATTCTTTATTTGTTCAGTAAAAGATTAGTCGGGTGTGAGGCGTGAATGACAATGATCGAGCGTGCGAAAGTGTTCCTTTTAAAAAGGTTGCTTTCATTTGACCTGCACTCGCTCCCATGCAATACGTGTTGGTATTACTCTGTTTGGGCATGATCTAACCGATAACAACCAATAGAGTCGGTGTAAAGCGTGCGTATATGGAAGCCTACGGAAGTCTGCAACCGGCGTGGATCTTCCCTCTGTCACCTCGTGCAGACTTGTCGTCCTGGGGGTCTACTTGTGTCCCCCCCCCCTTTGAGGACTTTGTTAATTTAAAGTGGCTAAGATT
Organism: Holothuria glaberrima; assembly: GCA_009936505.3. Taxonomy (NCBI): domain Eukaryota; kingdom Metazoa; phylum Echinodermata; class Holothuroidea; order Aspidochirotida; family Holothuriidae; genus Holothuria; species Holothuria glaberrima. Next base: position 11,529 of record WURT03062217.1, on the reverse strand, counting down.
CAAAAACTAGTGTTATCTTTGGAATAGCTTTGAACTCAGTGATCATATGTTTGAAAAAATCTCATTCTGAATTGTTCTTAATGTGGGCTGGGTAAAAACGGTAATGGGATAACAACTGCCTTGCTCTTTTTGAGAATTTCTTCTATACAAGGTGGCTTAAATGCAGAATGGTGCTATCTTTGGCATCATTTTGAACATGTTTAGCACCTCTCATTATTTAGTGATATTTTGGCTGTGACACCGGACCCTTCCAAGGTCGGTACCATGAGACCGGCATAGGGAAACTCCGGGGTAATAACAAATGGCGATACTATATAACATAAGCAATGACAATTCAGATGATCAGCGAGCAATAGGGGGTGAGCGAGAAGATTGTAGATTTAAAAGTATAAACTTGTTATTACATTCATCATCCACCAAATGAAAAACTTTGAAAAATGTTTATCGACAAAAGCATACTTCCAGTCTTCTACATCATGTTACAAACCTGACGAGTTTTACCATGTGCTACTCATGATGTGCCGTATGACACCCTCTTAATGTGAGCTCCCTTCAGAGTTCGAAGATGTACTTAAAATTTCGGAATTTTCGGTCCTCCTTTAAAGTTTTTTCGTAAATTCGATGGCTTGTGCGGTCATTTTGAGGGGGTGTCACCTCCCCTTTGGAAATTTTTCGACCATTTAAAGTGCCCTAGATCAATAAATAATGACAATTTGTAAAGATATAATTAGTTCATAGCTTGGCCGACGATAGCATAAGTTTGCGTCTACCCCAGGCCTACATGTACCCTCCCCTCAACACCCTCACCTTAACACCCTCCCCCAGGATGGCCCTCATGTACACGTAAAAAGGAAAGGTTCGCCCGGGTGTCAGCTATCTGTAGTCACGCCACTTGTTGCTCCGCATATGACACTGCTTCCTAGAGATTCGCCCACGCGACGGCCCTGCAGTCAATAAAACTTCTTAATAGAATAAAAAATTGAAAGATTAAAAAATACCTCTGACAGTGGTCATCAGGGGCGTTCCTAAGGATCGATGAGTGGGAGGTGTTGGGCATCTTTTCCTGACAAAATGGGCTACATTCCAGACAAAAAAAAGCCTCAAAGCCTGTGTCAAGAAGGTATAACTCATAAGAGTGGCGTAGCCAGGATTTCTCTCACGGGGGAGGGGGGAACGCAGTATGTTCTTTGATCGCCGGCCTGGGGAGAGATCTAAGGGGAGAGTGTGTCCCCCTCCCCTTCGAGAAACTTTTGAAAAATTAGGTGTCCTTACATGCCATCTGGTGCTACATATGCTACCCCTGAAATAAAATTTGCGTTCAATAATTTACGCATTTTAAGTACTAAAAAAAAAACGGCATCTGGTTGCATAATAACCATCGTCGAATAACGGCCATTCAATATCTTTAAGACGCAGCAGGTTTGAGAGTTAGGAACTTGGATTACAAAAGCGGGACTTCGCAATTATCTAAGGTACGTTCTGTCCTTCTTGAATTAATAATTGGACAAATAATGGGCATGAAGGGTGCGCGCGAAGCGCCCCGAAAAATATACTTTTAAAGACCATTTGGTAATGTTTTTAGGAACTGCATCTACAGAAGTAGTCGGAAAAGCGAACTTCTTTCGCAATCATCGGAAAGCAAAGTGTACGCACTTTTAAGTTTACATGAAACGCGAACGCCTCCGACTTAATGAGTTTAGTAAATGAAAAACTAGCGCATCCTGCACCGACCCGACTGCTACGTGAAAGTTAAAACCAGTCACGTGGCAGACGGGTCGTTTAGGTGTGTACTGAATTTTGTTCTCGAACTCACTGTCTGTCCCGATTGCAATCCGACAGTCCTCTTCGACTTCATCGGAAATACCAAAGTGTTTGATATTCGGAGTGAAGTCGGGGGAAAACGGAGGGTCGTCGCAGTTTAGTAAGGCCGTGGCAGTGTTCAGCTGTCATTGACCCAAAAGCAACTCATCTTTTAGTAAAAAAGCCTTTGCAAATCAGGCGACAGCTCTGTGTGCTCGACCATGTATGACTTACAAACAGGAGATAGACTTTTGAATACATCCACCTCGGCAACGTGGGCGTACGGTTTACCTGCAATCCGACTGCGACCGGACGCACCTGACTTCTGATACCGCCAACTCATCAGCGACGAGCAGTCAGGGTGAGTTGCATCACATTCCATAAGGCTTTTGTTGCACAGTTGTGGACATACATTCAGTAAACGAACAGTCATCAATAAAGTTTCCGACAATTCTGTAGCCCCAAATAAAATGTTTTTTCTAATAAAGTCAGGAAACTGCAAAAGAAAGAGGCAATTTTTCCCGGCAGCCAGCAAAATTCCCCGACGGACGACACTTTGAAAATTTCTGGGGGTTTAGCACCCCCCACACCCCGGTAGTTCCTCCCCTGATGGTCATAGTATCACGTTGCAAAGCCTGAAAAGGGCCATTTCCGGTGACCTCGGGGTATTTTCGGCCAACATTTCTTTGTTATCTCTGCGCCAACTGATGGTGGCGCTCCGCTTAGATAGTGCCACTGACTATATCCCCCACTTTCAAAGACGGATCCCCGCCCATGCTCACAGTCAGGGTAGTCCCATAGCCTCTGAAAATGGAAGTTGAATAATGATTCTGGAATACTTTCCCGGTAATTTTGCCATATGCTTCACAAATAAAGATACGCGCGAAGCGTCGCAAAAACATAGTTTTGAATACATTTCATGCGAATTACCCCCTTCCCTTTCTCGAATGACTGATAAAGCTTCAGTGGGTCCTCGTGTCCAGTTAGATATATAAACGATGTTTGTGAACAGTTTTTAATATCCAAAATTTCATTTGGGAGCGACATTTCCTGGGTGGGGATGGGGCAAAAAGGGCCAGTGTCAGCTGGCCTTGCTTTGGTGACACCACGGTGTGTAGGAAGGCCCAAAATGGTGTACATTTCAACCGATTCTTTTTGTATTAGGCCTATACAACGACCGTAGAAATATCCAGAGGGGGCTAGAGGGGATACAAAGGAAGGGTTTGACACCATACCTCATCCACCCATTCAATTGACAAAATTCTGCTCCAGGCGGCAAAATGAAGACAAGAGCCCAAGGTCACTATAGCTCCTTGCCTTAAAGATGATTTTGTATAAAGGGAGTATGAAGGGAAGGCATGTGCCCCTTCAACCCCAAAGACTTTTGACCCCCACCAAAAACAATCGGGCACTTATTTCAAAATCATACACGTACAAACCCCAAGTTTGAGAAAAAAACTGATCACTAAATTGGGTTAAAAACATCGTAGGAGGGTAGTACAGAAGCCTTTTTGGTTCCTCTCAACAAGACGAATCCAGACATCACAAAAAATCCACAAAGGTCAAAAGGTCAAATCAGGTTAAATGAGGTCAAAGAAGGTCATCACGTTCACTTCACATAGACGAACACAACTTTCCATAATACCATCCTCATAAAATGTTTCGCTGGCGAGATATCAATAAAACATTACTTTCTGTCCTTTCAACCCTTTCAGATTATTTCGGTTAATGTTACAATATTTCCACCTCCAAGGGGAGGAGGTGTCCCTCTCCCTCTTTGAAAATTTTGAAAAAATTGTCCTTACATGCAATCTGGTTCCACATATGCTACCTTTTGAAGTAAAATTTGTGTTACAAAATTTGCGTCTGTTTAGGTACTAAAAAATGGCATCAGTAAGGGGGTCATGGGGTCACAACCCCTCCCCTTTGAAAATTTTGAAAAATTGGGCGTCCTTACATGCAATATAGTGCCACATATGGTACCTTTTTAAGTAAAGTTTGTGTTTCAAACTTACGTTTTTTAGGATCTAAAAGAAAATTTGGCATCGTTGAAGGGCCCTTGGGGAGACAATCCACATATGCTACCCTTTTGAGGTAAAATTTGTGTTACAAAATAACGTATTTTTGGGATCTAAAAAACTGGCATCAGTGAGGGGGAGGCATGGCCCAATGCCCCCCACCCCTGCGTACGCCACTGGCCGTACATATGTCTACAATGTATTGTACATCTGTTACGCATCCAATGCCATTCAAAAATGGTTGAATGCTTCATTCTAATGGCCGCAATTTTGTACAATTTCACAGCTTCCGAAGTTTTCGCTTCTGGTCTCCCATCGAGCGTTGTCCCTTGACCCTACCGGGCCTGGACGACACACCCACAAGGGGACGATTTTGGCCGTTACGACGCCTTATACCCTGCTCCTATCGTACATGTTGGTTTGCCCCTACGGCGAAACGTTTGCCTATTTTTGAAACGTTTGGCTAGGCCACAAGCTACCCACAACTTTTGCTTGTACTTGTGCTCGTAATCTAACGATCTATCACCCAATTGGCGTTCCATAAACTTGTTTTTAAATATCTCACCATGTCGACTTCCTGAATTAAGATGTCGACATGGTAAGATAATTTATCTTACCATGTCGACTTCCTTAATTAGGATGTCGACATGGCGGGATAAATTATCTCACCATGTGGACTTACTGTATTAGGATGTCGACATGGTCTGATGTATTATCTCACCATGTCGACTTCCTATATTAGGATGACGACATGGCGAGATAATTTATCTCGCCAAGTCGAATCCCTTAATTAGGATGTCGACATGGTTAGATAAATTATCTTCCTAATTAATCTTCCTAATTAAAGGATGTCGACATGTCAAGATAAATTATCCCGCCATGTCGACTTCTTAGAGGAAGGATGACAACTTGCTTAGATAAATCATCTCACCATCATGAAATGCAGACCGGCACTTTAGGAGCTCCGTTTATTTGATACAAGAAAGTTCTTTGCAAAATTTCCTGTTTGTAAAGGTTAAAGGTCAGGGACTTGTGTAATGGACACTTGGAGTAACACTTGTTGCACATCAAAATCAAAAATCAAAATATGAGCTGTCTTGCTTCGATGTTTTCTTTATAACCTACTGATATGTAGCATGGGCGTCAATTCTGAGGGGGATCCCTCCCCCACATGTCGATCGGTATCAAATTTCTCCCCACACATTTCGTATAAGAGTACTGTCGTGGCTCTATTTGATTAGGGCCTATACGTGTCTCAGCATTCTGCATTCATATCATCGTATATGAGAAGTTCAGTTCCATGAAAAGTGCCCGACGGTTTATCTGTTTTTGCTCTCCAGAGGACAATTTCTCTTATAAGAACCCAAAATTTTCGGCTGGCCACGTACGTTAAAGAGTCACTCCAGTTTTTTCAATGCTTCCATTCCACATAGCTGGAGAGCATACTGGCATAAGTCCTGTCAACCTTACCAATAACAGGTAGGCATAGCCACAGTAAACAAATAATTCCGAGGTCGTAAATTCCATCCCATATCACAAAGCCTATTTGTTGTTATCTTGTGTGTGTCATGCTCTAGGTCAGTTGGTGAGCGACTCACGGAATAAAGTTTTGCTATTTCCAGGCATATACTCCAGGCAGTTTCGACACAATGTATGTAATCCCCGGTACGGTTTACAATCCCTGAGTTTGTATTGACCGCGTGTTTGGTCTACGGTGGTAGAGCATCCGCCTCTCACACGGGAGTCCCGGGTTCGATTCCCAGGTCGAGTCATACCAAAGACTTTAAAAATGGAACCTTCTGACGTTGTGCGTGATGCTCCGCGTAAGCAATGGAGTAAGGGAAAACAAGCCAGTGAGCCACACCTGGAAAAAAGGACTTGGCCGGCTCGACTTATACCAATTGGTCAGAAACTGGGCCGTAAAACCTCATCTAAGTAACTATCCACAGGGGGTTTTAGAGGGGCGACCTACCCTCCGAGTGAAAATGGCGAACCCTAGACCTGCAAGTCGGATGCTCTAACCACTTGGCCATGCAACCTCCTGTGGAGAACACTGGGATCGAGTATAAACCAAAAGCAAATTATAGCACCATTTTCCATCTAAGCCCTATGAGACAAAAAAAAAAAATCAAAAGGGGGAGGGGACACCTCCTCCACTTATACCCCTCCTCCATGACTGCGGTCAAGAATAGGGACGATGAGAGGCTTTGCCTCTCCTCACCAAAAAAGTCGCTACTCCCTTGAAATTACAGAAAATTTTACAGTGTAGCGACGTAACACAGGGGATAGGTACCCAGTCGAGCAAAAACAAAAGTAAAATGTTTGGTGATAGGATGTCTGTCCATGCAATAGCGTTGTTACTGCGACAAGGGGTTGGAACAGGACCGTCACAACCGGGGTGTCTCACGCCCCCCCCCCCTAAGTTCGTCAAAACGACGATTGTCGGAAAATCTGAAATTCCAGTTGGCATTTCTGGTATCTCAGTTTAGCACATTTTCCAACTGAACCTATTCAAACTTTGTACGTATTTTCCAATAAGATTAAGTTGAAATACTGCCAAACGTTGTTTTCCTCACGAAAAATCGAATAAAAAATGTCCTTTGCCGTCTTAGTAAATGACAAATTTTGGCGCCCGCATGCCTCGCGGTTTGCACTCTGTCTTATTACCATTATTAAGGTAATAATACATGGAACTTTTCTGATCACAGCGCTTTCCGAAAACAGTGATACATCTCCAAACATCTGGAGGGGCGTCGCATCAATATATATCGAATCTAATTTGTAGCATGATGTGGAGGTTAAAAGTATGTATTTGCCGTTACACATTTTTCAAGAAAAAAATACCAAGCGCTTTGAGGGCAGCCATTATCGGTACATATAGATTGTTAATATACTTACAACGAATAAGCATTCTAAAATGCGCTTGTTGGTCCTTCACCCCTTTGGCTATACCGATCAAGGAGTTCTTATATCGCCTTCCTGCACCTATTCTCTACCTCCTACTCATTCCCCATTGCTGGAAGCCGTTCGTCTATATTTTCGTTCAAAATTGGTAAAAATACGATTGATGTAAAGTGCTTAGCGTCATACCATATGTTATCATTTGGATGTCAGGTAATAAGCATTAAGCCATTGCCCTATTTTCTGTAATTGATCCAGAGCTTCCAGGAGGCCTAGACAGGTATCTACCAGCCTTAGATGCCCTTTTATAATGCACAATGAAGGAAAGGAATTTTTTTGTAATTGTCCAAGAATGTTTCTGCTAACTCAAAGCACGTATTTTTGTGTAAAAGTTTCCCCTAATAGAAGACAGTAAATTAGCTAAAAGGGGGCTTGAGGAGGTTTGTTGACAACGCATTCTTCTCTTAGACAACTTATTCCCTTTTTTCACCAAACCAAAACTTAGAACTCACTAAGTTATGGACCTTCTCCGGCCAAACATGATCAGCTCAAAAATTGTCCCAAATATAGCAACATTTTGAATTTAAGCAACTTTAAATTAACAAAAATTTCTCAAAGAGGAGGGGGACACCCCCTTCCCTTAGAACCCTCAACCAGAACGGCACCTTTATGTAGTGACAAAGGAAGGATCCCTTGTGCTAAATTCACTAAATTATGGAAATTTTCCAGCATACGTGATGAGCTCAATGAATCTTCGGGATTTCTAGAGTATTCAATAAACTGTTCGATGTCTAAATTGAGCGCGTGAGATGGGCACTAGGAAGTGCTAAGCCGAGGAATTAGGTAGACATCAACATAAATAAGCAGGTACTGGTAGTTATGGACCAAGTTTGAATTACATTTGCCTTACAGTTAAACCGGAAGTTCACGAAACATTTTATCATAAGTTTTAGTTAGATGAGATGACGGAATTCTTGCAAGTTGGAGGAAGTTTACACTTATACCTGGCCAAAAACTGACCATCACTTCGAGACGAATTTCCTTTGTTTCCTCCTTGAAAGTGAACGGAGAAATGAGTATGCCTCAATTTCACTTGTGGCCAGGTTCGGGCCAATTGTAAACAAATTAAAAATGTCCATAATGGCTTTCGCAAGGCGTAAGAGACTTTTCTATCCTCCGTTAGTTCAAATATTGTTTGTAGAATTACCGATAACCCGACTGTGATAGTCTCTTTGTGGTGAAAGTTCACGTTGGTGAGCTATACTGAATGACAACGCCTAAGCTGACTGAAAATGAAAACAATCAGCGATATCGGTTTAGCAAAAAAATCACTAGAGACTTTTCCGTGTATATCCTTTCATAAATTTGTCGTTATTACATTGCAGTTTTTGTAACTGCTTATTAATGGTCATGTCTACTGTAGCTGCTTTGGACATGTTAAAAAAAAATTTACTTTTGGAAACACTGAGAAAACATACAATGTGACTACAAAAAGCTTAAACACCTTTCGTTTGACTATTATGTTTTCACCAAAAAATATTGTCACTTATGAAAGATTTGGGGGATTAATTTTCTAGCTTCAACAAGATGGCGGTATTTACGAGACGATCAACGAGATCTCCTACTTTGGCACAACTCTTCAACAGGTGAGGTTTTAACATTTTAATAGGGAAGAAGTATGTTATCATCGGGCATATCAACATTGTACAAGATTGACAAGATTATGCAGAAAATATTTTAATTACGGGCAAATTTGTGGGTTTTCAGGTATCGTGTCCTAACATATTTTTCGTCCTCAACTAGGGATTAGAAAAGCACATTCGATCTTAACAATCTTCACTACGTATTACGTATTTCGGATCAAAAAGTTTTCGCGACGGGACCTGTTGACCCCGTTACCAGGTCATATCCAATGTAATATACTGATTTTTATTCTTTGTTCCTAACATTACACTTTAGCTCTTCCTGTTAATACCACAAAAGTTTCCGAAACGATTGCCTTTGACCCTTATTGAAAATCGAATGTAACAAATTGTTGTTAAATAACCTAGAAAGTAGTATGGGCCATTCCACAGAGTATGTATGGGCCATTCCAGAGAGTATGTATGGGCCATTCCAGAGAGTATGTATGGGCCATTCCAGACCCGTTCAATATGATGGAACTTTTACTACATACATTGGACACTGATGTTATTATCAAATCTGCAGCAAAATTATATTTATTTTCAAAAATTTATAAAGCTCAATCCGCTACTCTACTGATTTCAAATTACCCTGAAAATTATGATGTCCTGTCATGTGTCAATAGTCAGAATTACTGAGTATCACTACAGTAAGTTGCAGATCCGTTGAAAACACCCAGAAAGTTACAATCTTACTTTGGTTTGATGTCCAGTAAGTTTTGGTGTTTTGATATTCACAGAAGAAGAAGATGCCACTTCCGCAACCTGGAGTAGAAGAGGACGCTTCCTCTCAGGCAAGATTTTTCAATTAGAAAGCCGGGAAAAATATAGTTATAAAAAGACACTTTGAAGGTTTCCGAAACTCGAATAGATACTATACCAAATTCAACATACATTTTAGGATTCATGACTTTTAGATCGGGGGCAGTTATATTGTTACCATTAAAATATTGACTTTCAAAGCAAATTAGTTCGAAAGTATTTATAAGTGGTAAGATTCTTCTACAGTCTATAATGATACTGATAACGCAGACGCAGCACTGTCCTCTTACAGTTGCAAGAAAAGTGTGAATTGTGATAAAATAAAGCGTTACAAAATTAAGCTGTCGAAGCTAGGGGCATCTTTATTCAGAGTTGTTAGCAAGTAATTTTTTCTCAAGTCAAGTCAGGTCCTAAGTCATTTACCTTCAAGTCAAGTCAAAAGTCATTTTCGCCCAAGTCAATTCAAGTTTCAAGTCATTTTTGCTCAAGTCAAGTCACATGTCATAATTTTCAAAATAAAAAAAATTAGTAAGCCTATATACTAGACTGCAGTCCCTAGATATGGAGATAAGGTTGAAGATCATAACAGATTTTAATCCAAACTCAGAGGTCACACCTGGCCTTTTTTTTGGGGGGGGGGGTTACTGTTTATTCTAAGGAACATCCAAGCAACAACTTCTTAGGACAGGTAATGGCGGGATCATATAAGCTTAACCACTTAGTAGCTATTAACAATATGTTAAATAAAAAAAATAAGTTCTTATGGAAATTGGATCATCTTCAGAGTAAAAGAGTATTCCTCAAACACAGCATCACTCAACATTTTTAAGCTTTGTGGCTACCTTGCATAAATATGTCAATCTTTTTTCCATGTAGTAATACTATAGGTTTTCCGTGAACCTGTGCAAATGTAAGGCACCCATTAAACTGAATGTGTGCTTAAAATGGTAAGAGCAAAGTGGAGGTATGCCTGCTATTGTTCCAAAAGATTCATGACGAGTAAAACTGTTTTATTAAATTATATTATCGGAAAGATTTCAGAAGCACCGTTAAGGATGCCATGATTCTCTTTCATTGACCAAGGCGTACGTATATGATCATGGTGGACCTTACGACTGCACCGTCACAGATATGGAATTTTTTTGATGACTGAGCAATTTTGCATTTCATGAGGGGGAAAATGCTAAGTACAGTATAGGGCCTCTTGGAAATTACAATTCGTTATATAGACAGGAGCTTTAAAAGATACTGAAAATTTCCTCCTGTGCTCTCGAATTAGTGTTCATGAAGTGCAGATAAAATGAGGTCAACAAGTATTACCCTTGATCTAAACTTGATTGACAGATGCAAAGAAGTTGCATTTTACATCGTGTCATTGGGGTGCTTTTTCTTGAGGAGGACGCTTACAGCTCGTTAGGTCATCACTACCTCGACTATCGTAAGTTCGGCTTCGCCATCACGTAGTGAACCCCCATCGATTTGTATTCCCTTGATCCACACACACAAAGACCTATTTAATACCCTTCATTTTCAAACCATGTAGTTTCATTTTCTTGTCCCTCATACTTTATAGACATAGGGTGTTCTTTTATTTTCATTTATATTTGAAGCATGAGGGGAGGGACTTTTCTCAATACCATTCTGGGCAAGCAAGGATAACTCTCTGTTGCAAGGGGCGATGAGCCGAAAAATATTGGGAAGCACTGGTGTACACTTACTTTAAACGCGCCGTGTGTTTGTAATAAAGGGAGATCCTTGCAAGAAAGACCTATGGTATGTGAGTCTGGGTGATTAATTCAATTATAGTGCTTCATTACAGCTGTCCTTCTTGGACCCTGAGTGTCTGTTTAGTGTTCGTCTCATTCGCGGCACAATGCAATCTCGAAGGAATGAACCAAAAGTTTGCAATCTGTTGTTACTTTAATTTTGTGGTAAAAAGTTCATGCTACACACAGCGACAACTTTTTCATTTAATGTCGCCAAGTCAAATAAGTCAAGTCAAGTCGCAAGTCATTTTGTTTTCAAGTCAAGTCGCAAGTCATTTGTCTTCAAGAAGAAGTGCGACTCGAGTCTGACTCGAGTCCAAGTCAGCGACTTGAGTCAACAACTCTGTCTTTATTGCATATGGAAAATAATGATTACGTAAAGATGATGTCTATGCTGGTATTAAACAGGAGTATAAGAACAACACAAAATGTATGTTTTATATGTGTTCATTATTTAGAAGTTAAAATTTAAGTATTGTCTACGTCGTTCTATCGTTATAACATCGACGCTTTATGGAGATGTTTACATACATACATACATACATACATACATACATACATACATACATACATACACACATACATACATACATACATACA
>WURT03062195.1:0-13793 GCA_009936505.3 Holothuria glaberrima | reverse complement strand
GCTCAGTGCTAGCGATGAGATAAGCAACTCCGTGGATTGCCCTCTTGTTGATGTTTGTACTTAATGATACGTGGCTTGGAAATGTCTTGCATTATGCTGACTCTTCAAGGGTAACAGCATCCATACGTGTATAGGCCATAGGACCAACTTCACTTTGAGGGGCTGGGCACTTTTGCTGAGATTTTAAGCAGTCGTATGCCCCCCAAAATAGCATACACTGTGCACAAATAGCAAACTTTCTGCCCAAATGGCCCTCTCACCACCCCCCAACCCCCTGGACTTGTATACCTCTGACTGCATCTCGATGTCTTACACATATATCCCCATATACATATGTGTACCTCATGTGAACTGAAAGTATACTGCAAATACACTAAAACATTTTTTCTGACCACTCACCTTTGGTTCATTGTCATTATCGTCTGCTTCTGGGTCGTATCTTTCTGCACACACTGGAAAAGAGAAAAAAATAACATATAAAAGGTCAAACGTGGACTAAATTAACCTGCGTTTTCATGAACTCTCATCGTCAAAGCAGGAACTTATAACTATCTTGGCTAAGACATTTAACGTGAAGTTTATTTTCTTTATAGTTCCCCTTGTATAGCTTTCTTTTACTTCACAAAACATCATAGATTGGTTGAACCATTCATTTAGATCTCAGATGAGACAAGATGATATCAAATTGCTCCTAGTAGTATGCTCTCAGATGTTATCATCTTATTGAAGTTTAAACACAAATATTAAATAACAAGAAGTTGGGCAAACATTATTCCCTCAACACTTCATCATGATCAAAACATATCTACTTACCACTTAATAGCACTACCACACATCAAAATCATTATCAAATCTGCAATTAATCCCTTGTGGACATCCCCTGCCACATCTGTTTGAAAATACATCTCCATGCACTGTATCTCATGCATGCACTTTCCATAGTAAGCCTCATGTTGCATTACTGCATGCATGCATACATTTAGGTCCCCCCTGCCCGCCGAGTATTTGCAAATTTAATACCAGTGACTGTACTACCTCTGGCCTCAAATATAAAAGGCATTTTGATTGGTCAATGATGATGTGCAAATCAGTACAATTGAATGAACTATATGTTAGCAGTGTTCTCCACAGTTCCAAACTTTATTTGGGCCCTTGTCTCTGATCTGGCAGATGACACTGATTGCCATCCTGGGGGTGGGGTCTTATGAAAGGGCATCTACTTCCCCCTTTGCAAATTTTTTACTCACGTATTAAAGGTGGGCTAGATGCAAAATGGTGCTACACTTGGTGCTAAATTTTTATTGAATATATCACCAAGAATTCCTATTATGTAGCAAGTTTTTTCATCAGTCATAATTCACAAAGTTCTGTATTTTTCCAATCAAATACCTAACTTCTGGGGAGACGGAAAGTGTTCAATTCACTTTGCAAACGTTTCCATCAGAAGTCAAAGCAATATTTTTTGTCCAGGCGGCCAAGATTTATGTGCAGGTGGCAACTTTAAGACTGGGTGCTGACACACACTCTTCAGATTTTGTCCGGGTGGGGCACCAGGACAAAAAACGGTCAGTGGAGAACAATGTGTTAGTAGCAGAAAGGTCATAATGAAAGACATAAAACACGCACACAGCAGTGTACTCAGAAGAATAACTCTAATTGGGAAAAAACCAACTTGAATTGGAGAATTCACACTCTCTAGGACAAGAAAATTAAGCCTTTAAAGCAGCAGACAAAATATGAATGTATCCTGGTACAAATGGTATTAAGTGGTAAGTTTGAATATTATGTTACTTATTCAAATTCATTTTGAGGCAAATCTGTCATGAATGTGATCAATCAACTTCCATTTCCTGTTGGAGCTGGGTGACATTTAATCCTGAACAAATACAATGATAAGCTTTGGCAAAGTGTGGCCCTGTCTGGGATTCAGCTTTACCCAAAGGCTGATCTATATTCAAACTTGAGGAAAACGAAAATCTGGAAATGTAGAAAAAACGCAACTTTACCAGCTAGTAAACAGAATACATGCCTTTCCTGGCAGGGACAAAAAAAAAAGTGGAAAGACAAGGTGCAGGACCATAGGGGATGTTGTCTTCCACTGTGATAGTAACTTTTCTAGAGAGTTTGTAGAGGCACTTAAGGGAAATATATAAATAGTTGGCAAGGAGGGAATAGACTTACATTTACCAGTGCAGAAATAACAAACTGTGGCAAAGTGTAGACCTGTTGAGTCCAATATACAGTATGCTTTGCCCCGTCATTTGAAAAGGTTGGACACAGACTACAGTATGAGGGGTGATGTGCAAAATGCAAAATTAAGACACAAACCCTCAATAGCCAGCATATGTGAAATCTCCAATTTTTCCTGCAATGGCAATAAAGAGCCCAGATACCTAGAAACATCAGAGACAACAGCTTTGTAATAGAAAAAAAAAATGAGGTAGAGTTGCTAGCCAAAATGGTTGATGGGGGGAGGGGGGTATGGTGTCACAAATAGATTCCAAGTTGTGCACAGAGATCGAGATTTAAGCAACGATGTACTTCATCTGCCAAGTCTTAACACTGTGATACAGTTAGGGACAATGCAGACTGGAAAATGCAGAACTTATAGTGTGGTTGCTGCAAAAATGGCTCAGGGATGGAGTTGGACAGAAGTGGCAGCAAAATACTGGGGACTACATCCTAGCTGTAGCTATTTGGGTGATTATAAAGCATAAATAGCAACTCCCCTTTCTTCTTTTCAACATATGCAGGGGTTTACTATAGAGCTATATTGATCCACTGTACAAGCCTTCAAAAATAATATGCACGTTGATTGATATCCTTCCAAATATAAACCATTTATACCTAGCAATTCTAAGATAGCTGAGAACTACTATAGCTATTTATCTCTTGTTCATATCCTTGTCAAAACTGCCTTTTGTTTTCATTTTATAAGAAGTATGCCCATGAATATTAAAGATGTTTCATAAAAAGCTCTTCCCATTCAAGGTAATCCAATATTAACCTTGGTTCAGTTATGTCATCCACCGAAGCTTATGCAATCCCTGATCTTCATCACTCTAACTCACAAAAACTAATAAACAATTTCATCTTTTCATGAGAGCAAGGACATTCCTGATAGTAAGAGCTCTGTAGTAAGCAAGGACATTCCTGTAGTAGCTCTGTATGCATGTGAGTCCTTTTGACTGAACAACTCGAATCATAGATTGTATCGCGGATGATGCCTAAAGTTATTCTCCTCTAGTTTGCAGATATGGGCGATCTGACACAGATCAAACTTTTAAAGCTTCTCATTCCAATCCACAATAACAGGATAACCATTTTCCTCACGGCTGTTTTTCCTCTTGTAGCCCTTTAGTCCTTGTGGGCAACAGCACTAATAAATTACTCTAACAGAAAGAACTTGTGTCATCTCACAGAGATGGTGATTAGGACCTGCGGAAACAAAATCACAGCGGATGTTGCATGTCCAACAGAGTGAAAATAGGTCGGTTCATTTGCCTTGTTGCTCAGTTTATCATCAAAAGACAAGAGTCTGTGAGAAGGGACAAGCCTTATAATAATTGCATTTTACTTGAGAGGCACGTAGCAAAACCATAACGAGGATTTGTAAACTAATAAAGACTGACCCAATCAGGTGGCTTCGTGGCACAACCAAAATAGGTCACTTGATACAAAATAACTGGCAAATAATGAGGAATTATTTCAGCATAATTACTAACCACGCAGAGGTGGCCTCACTTCTTTAATGACTTTTTAAAATGATCAAGTAACTCCGTATTAGTGTATGGGACCACTGGGACTAAACACAAAGGCTTTGCTACATTGGCAGGTAAACACAGTTAACACTGGCTGACCCTCCAAGAAATAATGAAAAATTTGTACCGCGGAAACAATCGCCACATTTCTATTAGGACACATTATGAAGAAAGAATCGACAACTCGGTAAATCCAGAGAACTCAGCTGGTCTGAGAGTTTATAACCTCCAATACTAACCTGAGGATCCTATTTATAAATATGTGTTTACTATAACTGCCTGTAATAACCATCTGGCAAAAAGTTAAAAAGGAATAGCACCATGGGAAACCCTATCTACATAGAGGGCATCCTAGAACCTAACTCTTCCTTCTCCATTTTACCTTTTCAGACAACTTCTGAATTTCAGGTATTGCACTACCATATATTCTCTAATAAACGCTCCCCCTCTAATAAATGCCCCCCCCCCACCCCTGTAAATTTCTAACAAATTATCTTGTGAGTGAAAGTTTACCTTCATGCATTTGCGCGCACATGGTGTATCATTTGTGCACATGTACTGTAAGGCTCAACCCCAGCAATACCATGCTAACAGCTGCAAGCCATCACACAGACCAACCTATTGCCCCATCATACACAAAGGTATATGTTAGCATATGTAGCATATAGGTTCACTAGTGTAGGCTTTAGTGGTAAGTTATACATTAATATCCTCCATATAAGGCCACTTGCCAAACCTGCAGGATGCATGCATGGATGTGTTCTTGTATTATGTGAGCATGCAATGATATCCAAACATGACTGCACCATATTGCAAACAAAACAAAAATTCTTGACATCTTAGAACTTCATTCATTTACCATACTCTGTGAAACCCCTGGTTGTGACCAGTTATGTTAATGTACACAGTTCAATCCTGTGGATTGCAGTTTGCTACTAATTTTGGAAACAAATCCTGTAATTAACTTTGGAAACAAGCTCAGTCTAAAACCTCCCCTTGTTTCCCTTGCAAGTATTTTACTTTCTTCGAAACATATCCGTTGAATACAACACTTTAAGCAAGGAGTTACTCTACATGGATTCTGCAATCGCTTCATGAAAACATCATCACATGATTACTAATAAGAACCAGTCATGAGTATACTAGAGCATGGCATGCTACTGTAATTTAAATTGGGGTGATTGCATTTTCAGTTTAAAGTAACTGCCTTTTGGCTAAGGTCATGTGTAGTATCTGTTCTATGTAAGGATTTAGTTACCAGGGTAAAAAGGTTTATATATATATATATATATATATTACTTATAACTTTAATTCGCTTTTGGTCTATAATCATGATGACTTTAAAGACATACTGTACAGTCGTCACCCCAAAGTATATTTTTAGTGTGGGGTATCAAAATTCTCTGTTGGTGATTGCTCTTTGATTAACAGCCCCCTTGTCCCCGCAAGCTACGGACCTACTATTATATGCATTTAATCTCTGGACAATAGAATGAGTTTTATATCCCTTCTCGGTCTTTTGGTTAAGATGATGTGTGGTATCTGTTCTTTTCAGCGAGTCAAGAATGGAACTACGCATGACAGACCTTGATGTAGAGGTCTGACGGTTGTGAGGTTGGTCATGTTCAGCTGAAGTTGTCCCTTGGGGACGTAGCTCCTTTGGGGAGCAAAACTCCTTTGGGAGTAATGTTTGGTTTTGTCCCTTGGCTCTTCACCAGAGGGTCGAGGGGGCTTTTGAAAAAGTACAGTTTAAAGTAACTGTCTCATTCATTGCTTCTACATTAGGCCATCATTGGGCCAGAAGACAGAAAATAACTTAGCAAAGGGTGCCCTCTATCCTCCTTCCCTTTTGATCTCAGTCTATAAACCAAAATCTTCTCTTTATGACTCAGAAGGGCCCAGTGATTTATGTACAGAATTGACAGGAACAGACAAGAAGGGGGGGGGGGGAGTGGGGTGTGGTGTAGTAGTAGCACTATTTTAGATGAAAACTTTTTTCAACTCTGTAGGCTTATCTAGAAGTTTCAGGCCTGACTTTTCAGAAAATTTTTATGATGTCCACTGGCCAACCTTGAAGCCAAAGTTTCTTTGTCCAAAACATTTTTGGTAGACCCAATGAAAATAAAAAAACAAACGCTGAACAATTGTATTTCATTTTGCTGCCATAGTAAACAAAATTTTGTTTTAAATTCTGTATACTTCCAATGATCTTTTTCTTTTTATGTTTCAATGGTGACAGCCCATGCCACTGTCTAATACCACTTCTAATGGGAATTTTCATGACATACTTCATTGCTGATGTAGTGAATTATTCATTTACACATAAAATTTACTTGTACCTTGGACAAGCTCAAAGACAGAAAGTGGTTGTCCCAGTGCAACTTTTAATTGTCTTGGGCAATAGAGAAAATGTTAAATTTCAGCCCTGAGTTTCATTTTCTTAGGCCTGCAGCCGATGAACTTGAGCGAAACAACAGAGTCCCTTTAAATTAAGCTTCCAACAAGATCCGATTACTTCCTCTCACTTCTGGCCCATCCTGATCTGTCCAAACAGTTACCTGACCTCACAATGAGGTGGATGTCATTTCTGTAAGTCACACCAAGTATGCTGGGACTTCTGTAATTTAATACTTATGTTTAAAGTTTGTATTTTGTCATCCTGGATGTACGGTTTCCTGTATTGTAAGGTATTGTGATTACTAAAGGTAACCTAGCATGGGGCAGAGTCTGCAAGATGAATATTCCTGCCGAGTACTTGTGTAGTAATATGTACAGTATGGCAGGCATACAAAATGTTTAAATCTGTATGTATCGGTACCCATTTGTACACTATATCCACCACACATAGTACAGTAGATCATGTTTATCAGGGCACATCAGGGAAATGGGTTGATATGCTGTTGTTTCATATTTAATTGTCAACATGGAAACTGGAAACTTTGCTAGCATACTGGCAGCACAGTAAAACCCCATTTAACTGAACACATTAGGATCTAAGGTACTTCTGATAATGAAAATTTTGGACAAACAGGGTTTCAGATTCTGGCTTCTTGTATAGTACACTGGATCCAAAGAAACTGGGGCAAAACATTTCCAAAATAATTTTGAAACTGCTGGCAAAATTAAAGAAGAAATGCCCTGATATATTTAGTTTCTATGACCAATGATATTAGTCTTCTTAAATCCAAGAGACTTTATTCTCAAAATTCAAGCCTATGGTATCCTAAATTGAATACCAATGCTTTGTTACAAAATTCAAAGAGTGCATGTCCTGAAGAGAAGCTCTAACAATCTTGAGAGGTATCTAGAGTATAAATTTGGCATAAAGTTTCAAAAATATTGGAGATACATGTGAAGAAGACTCTCAAACAGCAATTTGCAATATTTTTGTTCAGGCCACTGTCTTCATTTTTAGGTATGAACCTGGCACTACAACATTTACTTTTTAGATTTAGTGAAACTAGGTCTAACGCTATCCTATAAACATACATTATATGTGGGATATTTAGCCTCT
Source organism: Holothuria glaberrima (assembly GCA_009936505.3). Taxonomy (NCBI): domain Eukaryota; kingdom Metazoa; phylum Echinodermata; class Holothuroidea; order Aspidochirotida; family Holothuriidae; genus Holothuria; species Holothuria glaberrima. The sequence continues at coordinate 6,518 of WURT03062195.1, read as the reverse complement.
ACTGAATAATGACTCCTAGCAAGAATTTCAAAACAAACATGTACCACTTTTCTTCTAAATTTGACAAAGAGTTAAAAATTCTTGTCTTTGCCCAAGTGCATGCTGTTTTATAGTCATTGTAACATTGGACCATGACTGTTAAAGTTCCACAAAAATTAACACTTCTGCTGAAATTTCCCAGTTTTGCCTTGTGATGCACTGAAAACTTGCTGGATGCTACCTTAAATTGTTGAATAGAAGCGTGGTAAAACTGTGGCACTTGGCACATTAAGCCATCTACATACAGTGCATGAATATCCTGTCATGAAGAATTCCTTTTCCAATCTGACCTTCAAACAGAAATGTTTCAAAGAAATATAGAAAGAGCAAAAGCTGCAGCTTCTAAAGTAACAAAAAATGGGGAAAAAAAGAAGGAAAAACGAAATCCCAATAGTGCCCCAACCTCCTCAAGGCCTGACCTTGAAAAAGTTGAGTATAAGGATGCAACTGATAATGGCAAGATATCAAAAAACCCGAAGGTGCCAAATTCAAGTTACATAGTCTGATTAAACCCTAAAAGACTAGTCTTTTATCATAATGGGTGTATTTTAGCCTAATGCAGGTGTCTGATAATGACACCTTTTTATCAAGTGCCCATATTGACTGTCACAATTGATTTTCTCCCAAGGTTCTTTCTTCTAATTACATTCCATCTGGTCCACCTCTAGTAAAAATTTCTACAGGTATTGATACAGAGTGTCTCATTAAAGGGTGAGTGATATGTCTTTACAACCTCACTTTGTAGAACACATCAGGACATGGTAATTCTCATGTTTTCTGCCTCTCTGTCAAGACCTGTTCATGCATAAAACTGGTAAATGCCTTCCATACATAGGCTACCAGGTACAGTAACTCCTAGGGTTTACCTAATATACGAAGTAGGCCTATTTGCATTGTGAGACATTTAACATTTATGAAATTAACGCCTTTTATAGGTCCCTGGAAAGTTTCAAAAAGATTTTTAAACATCTGAATACCCTTACAAGGGTAGGCATACATACTTGTGTTCAGTTCATAAAGAATGACGTTTATGAAGAATTCCCTTTGCTGAGCAAAACTGCTCAGAAGAAAAAGATTTGCTACCCTTTCTTACAAAATCCATTGTTGGTATTAAAGAATAACTTTTTTCCTGTTATGAAGTGATATCAAGTATTATTCAAGTACTAGTTTTCAACTTTTTATTACTTTGGCGAATGATGAAATATTTGAATGGGATAAGGTGAAATAAGTAAAATATGTTGGCCATTTCAACTTTCACTAACAGTAGTTGCCAACTGGTGTGGTTGTATTATTCTATGGATGATGTTTCCAGAATATTATAGATTATCAGATTAAATAAGGAATAAATAAATCCTCTGTATGACCAACAAAAAATTATTAAATCAAAATACAAAATCCATCACAAGGTTGTAGAAACCCACTTTACTATGTTACAGTTAATTGGTGTTCACATTAAGCAGCAAGACTATAGCCACTGCGAAGGTCGATGATGATGAAAGGACAAAAATTCGGACAATATTGACGGATTGATTCACTTTCCGCTTGATAGATGCAAACCAGGCACAAACTGCATGTAGTCCTTTGGACAGGCAAGGGAGAAGAGGACCTTGCCGAGTGACCTTTCGTAGGAGGTCACCCAGAACCACTGTGCTATTAAAAGCTTGCCAGGTACTTCCTGCGGGTAAGTGAGGATTACATGTAGGAGGTAATGAGGGGCGAAGTAGATTATTAAATCAAAATACAAAACTTTCCATCACAAGGTTGTAGAAACCCACTTTACTATGTTATGGTTAATTGGCATTCACATTAAGCAACGAGTCTGTAGCCACTGCGAAGGTTGATGATGATGAAAGGAATATGGATGGCCGAAAATTCCGACAATATTGAGAGATTGATTCACTTTCTGCATGATAGATGAAAACCAGGCCCAAACTGTGTGTAGTCCTTGGACAGGCAAGCGGAAAGAGGACCTTGCCGGGTGACCTCTCGTGGGGAGTCACCCGGAACCACTGTGCTATTAAAAGCTTGCCAGGTACTTACTGCGGGTAAGTGGGGATTACATGTAAAGAGGAGGTAAGGAGGGCGAAGTAGAATATTAAATCAAAATACAAAACTTTCCATCACAAGGTTGTAGAAACCCACTTTACTCTCTTACGGTTAATCTGTGTTCCCATTAAGCAGTAAGACTGCACGATTTGCTCACTTTTCTCGACAATACTGCAAGTTGTAAAATTGCCTGTGAGCTCAATAAAAATAACCAAGTCCAACTGCAGTTTGTGCAGAGTGCAGATTACTGTAAGAAAGGTATTTATGGTCAATGTGTCTTTTGTCAGAATGGTCAACCTGTGTTTGTGTGACCAAAGTTGCATTTTCAAATATTTCACACAACAAGATATGACAAGCAATTTCTGCTCAGGTGTTTAACTTATCAAAGAAATAACATTAATTCAGTTTTGCAAATAATCGTGGTCACTACAAATTATGCTTCTCACCTCACTTGCATGATCCAGTTTTGAGTCAAATATTGTACCATTTACCATCTATGCACAGGTCTTTCAGAGAGAAAACTTTTCCAAAGTGGAAGGGATACCCCTTCCCTTTTGACCCCTCCACTGGCTATCCATTCAAAATATTGCATAGGAAAATTGACCCAGCTAAATCACTGTAGCCATGTGTCACTTGCCATTGATATCCTTCAAATCTCTATTCATGCACTGGGTTGTACAGTGCTTGTATACGCCTACATAGTATGTTGCATACCATTCGCAACCCCTGTCACAGCTTGCACCCCCTCCCCATTTACTACGAGAAACTTTTGTTCCCTCTTTACCTCTGCCCTCTTTACACAATCACCATTCAAGAGGTACAGTGGGGTACTCATACTGTTCTCCAGAAACCTTAAAAAAAAAAAACAGATTTCTTAGTTTCACAGAAAATGACTTAAAGACACTTGAACTTTCATTGTACCAGAAAGCCAAAAGGCTTAGTGATTCCTTGACTTGACATATGTATAAATTGTACAGTAACAAACATGAATCATCCACATGACAAGCATGAGGTGCAGCTATCCTACTTGATATATCATGTTAATAAGGTTTTGACCTTTTGACCTCTGGTGACCCCAAATGACCTTTGACCTCCACAAAAACAATAAGGATCTTCTACTCTATATGGGCAATCCACATGCTAAGTATGAGATCCCTCACAGTAATCCTTGAGTAAGTGTTTACAAAATTTTGACCTTTGACCTCTGATGACCTCAAATGACCTTTAACCTCCACAAAAAACAATAGGGATCATCTACTCAATATTGGCGATCCACATACTAAGTATGAGATCCCTCCCAGTTATGCTTCTTGAGATATAGTGTTAACAAGATTTTGACCTTTTAACCTCTGGTGACCCAAATGACATTTGACCTCCACAAAAAATGATACGGATCATCTACTCTATATGAGCAATCCACACAGTAAGTATGAGACCCCTCACAGCTATTCTTGAGAGAGCATGTTTGCAAGATGTTGACATTTTGACCTCTGGTGACCTCAAGTGACCTTTGACCTCCACAAAAACCAATAGGGATCATCTACTCAATATTGGCAACCCACATGCTAATTATGAGATCCCTCACAACTATGCTTCTTGACATACTGTAGTGTTTACAAGATTTTGACCTTTTGACCTCTGGTGACCCCAAATGACCTTTGACCTCCACAAAAAACTATACGGACCACGGACCACGCACATGCCAAGTATGAGATTCCTTGAAGTTACACAACTTGAGACAGGGTTTACAAGCATTTTCCAAGGTGTTTACCATTTGACCTCTGGAGACCCCAAATGACCTTTGACCTCCACCAAAAACAATAGGGACCATCTACTCAATAAGGGGTATCTACATGTAAAATATGAGATCCATTGAGTTTACCATTCTTGAGATAGTGTTTACATGCAAAGCATCACTTACATACACACATACACACACACACATCACCATGGCATAGATTCCTGACTACATCAAGGAATAAAAAATGAGGTATAAGTATTAATATTCCTGGAACATTCCCTTCAATGAGAGAGACCACTGATATTAATTAGGCTCAAAAAGTGTACTTAACCCAGAATATGAACTATTACCAGCTATGACACCAATTCTATCCAATTTCTGAGATATTTTGATAAAATTCTCAAAATCCCCAAACTACAATATCAAACAAATTAATTCCAATTTTAACATATTCTGCTCTACCCTTAATCAATGTTAGGCATTACTGAATAAGTCAAGTAATGCCTGTCCACTAGTGACCATCGAATTATTCATCACCACGTTGAAAAAATGGAAACCACCTGATATCTGAAGGAAAAAGCTCCTCTTCCTCCAAGGAAACTATCAGGCAAGTCACCAGTTAAAATCAATACCTCATTTTGCAGATGTCAGAGCAGGCCAGACTCTGCCATGAGCCGCTGCAATCCGTACCAAAAGCTGCCTCAAGAGAATCCCAGAGGTGGAATCCTGTCATATCACCTTCAATAACCTTTTTCAATCGTAAGGACTTACGAGTTCTCTCAAGCCTCGGAAGAGTGTGAAAACTGAGGTTCAATGTTTCAGGGACTTGAAATTCAAAACAAATTAAATGTTTGTGATAGACACCGCTGTAATAGTCTAGGGCTCTTGAATGGCCACAAAGGGGTGATAGGAGAAGCTGGTTACACAAATAAGACAAGGGAAGACACAAAGTGGAATAATTGAAATTCTTGCTTTGACTCTGCAATCTTTTCTTCAGAGAGTCAGTCTTCCCCATTCTGTAGAATTACAGATGCTACATACCATCTATTTATGCACTGCCTTGCAAGAAACAAATTTTGTGATTAATTTGATTCAAAGGCTACCCTACCTATCCTTCTACTAGCAATTTATTTTTCTTCGTCTGTCGATTGACAAACCACCTCTGATATTGAGCCAGGTGACATTTGCAAGTGAATCACCCACAGGGAAGTTTCTGCTGGTAACAAAATTTCTTGTCTTGACTTTCAAATTATCTGCTCATAAATTGTCACTTGTAATCTTACTGTGCAGTCAGCAGTAATGTACAAAATGCAAACTTGGGATATTGTTCTTCCCCTGTATGCTTCGATCTACAATGGTCACTAATTCTTCAAGCTGATACAAAATGAAAGCTTAAGAGAATCTTCCCGCATAAACAACCTTGATGCAGTCTACAGTACAGTGTTACCAAGTAAAGTGAAAACCTATTTTTGTTGACATTTCAGACAGGAAGACTTCAATTAAGTTGAAACTTGAAAGTTGATAATCATGATTCATGAATACACACTACTGGCATTAGCCTCAAAAAGCCTGGAAAACTCACAAATTAAGTGGTAACTACAAAATCATGCCACACATTCCTTAAATTGTGAAAACCTCCTACTTAATTCCTTTAACAGAAAACGTCAGTACCACATATTGAGGTACAGTACATATCTTGATGTTGTCGACATGTCCATCATCATCAAACTCATCACATCTAACCACTATTAAATACAGTCAAAATCAAGAAAAGCCAAGTAATATGTATCTGATAAAAATATACATGATAATAATAACAATAATAATATGACACTTAAGGAATGAATCCTTTTCAGAGAACCATATGTCGGTGACTTTGAGACCAAAACACCCAGATCCAAAAACCTCCTAGGCAACAGCTTTGCAGCAGGAGAATAAGGACAAGGTGCCAACTAAAATAGTGGACATTGGGGGGGCCTGGTGTTAAAACTGCTCTGAGGTGTGTGCGGTGTGTGAAATTTATGCAAATTAGATGTAGCAAGGGGTATGTGGGGGATACCCACTAAATCTAAGGCTCACCAGATCGGAGGTTCTCTACGCTGAAGATCACCTTCCACGAAAATCCACTACTGGTTAGAAATAGGGTTAGGACTGCTGAATAAGGTTAAGAATTAGTCCTAGGATTATCCTCGGGTAGGATTGAGGTTTGGGTGTTGGATTAGGGCTAGGTTTAGGAATAAGTATAGAGTTACTTAGGATCTTCAGTCTAGTGAACCTTCTATCTAGTGAAACCTGCTTGGTTAGAATATCTGTAACTTGAATTAAATACATACCTGATTTTCTTCTACCATATTTGTTTGCTGGAAGTACTGAAAAAGAAAAAGAAAAAAGATTAGTAATAAAGTACCTTAGTAAAGCAATATAATTAAGGAATAAATTGCATTTGGCCATTATAGGTGAATAAACCGTCGAGACTCCAAATTTGACAAAATAACGGACGAGGAGAAGCCGAGTCCATTATTTTGCCAAATTTGGAGTCGAGAAGGTTTATGAGACAATAATAGTCCGACAAATGTGGTTTACTCCTATTCTACCACCGAAAATGTGTGAAAAACTTCGTTTTTATCAGTCTTTACGTTTACTGACCATGTGTTGCAGAATAACAGGTCAGTGTTTAACCAATCAGAATGCA
>WURT03062194.1:9807-32570 GCA_009936505.3 Holothuria glaberrima | reverse complement strand
ATATTATTTACAATATTTACAGCGCCATCAGTTGTAACGGCTCTTCACAAGTGAAAATTTCTCCGGTTTGTGACTGGTATCCTTATTGCAGTATTTGTTGATTCATTATTAATCCTTTTGTGTACAAAAGTTCTGTGTACGTTTACAAAATACATTTTTACGAAGACGATATCATTAACTTACATATTTATTTTATAACTCATATCATATATTTGACATATCTCGTTAAACTTCAAAAGACGTCTGACATACTTTTCCTTCTATATATATATATATATATATATACATATATATGTATGGAAGTATTTGTTACAGCATACACGGGAGACTTCCATTTTGTGAAGCCTTAAAAATCATAGTTAAAAAATAAAATGGTTCTCCTTTAGTCGATTTTAATATTTGAAGTTATACTTGGAGACATAACGTATGATTTAAAGCCCTTTGCTATCAATTATTACTTGTCAGAAAGTCACAATTATTAAAGGTCGTTCACAGAATGAAATGTGAATATGATGAATGGCGATACCTTTCACATAACACCTTGTAAACTTGTCAAGATTCTTTCATCGGATGACTAAGTTCTTGTACCTCTTGGAGAATCTTCAAGAATGTCACTTAGTTATAAAACTTTTTAAGTGTTGCTTAATTCTTTATGACGTTTTTGACATTGCCGTATTTTATGTTTCCTTTGACACCTCGAGTGTCTCTTTGGATCGCTAACAATGTCGTGCTAAAAGGCCTTCTCAAGACTGGCACTTTTTGTTCATCTCCATTTTGAGCACTTCTTGACGAGAATACAAAGGTCATTGTTTATAGATACCACAAAGGTTTGAACAAATTATCTTGAGATCGAAGCCTTGCCACTAACGACTGGAGGCTGAAAATATTGTTCACGTTTATAACTTAGTTTTTGCAATAAATGATGAAACATCACTCTTACGCCGAAGTGGTTCAACACAAGTAAACCCCTCAAGTCGTACAACAGCATTAAAAGTGTTCGTGAAATGAATGTCGAATAAATAACAAATATGGAAGGAAACGTGTTTATCTTTCTACTCATGATAGATTTGAATATTAAGCTAATGTTCATTCAAGATGTGAAAGAAAACGTAAGATACCTTGTACAGTAATTAATATGTTAGAGATTTTGATAGATGTTGTGGATATTTTAAGGTTTGAAGGTTTTTCGCATCAGATGGACTGGTATGGAAGTCACTTGTCCTCAAACGGCTAACTAACAATGCATTCAATTAGCAGGAGGCGAATAGAATTGCGTCGCTCTGACTACATGTGTACGTTTGATTCATTATTGTGATATAGACCTGTCGCGTGCAATCCTCCACGTAATCACCATAATTTGAACATGTCAACAGTGGCAATAAATCGGTACACATAACGGTAAGGTACATTATCCCTTTCTCCGAGCAGAATTTCTTCGTAAGTAACTTTTGGCTTCTCCCTTTGACTCTCTGCCAAAAGAGTAAATCGCTTCTCGACCTTTTGACCAAGATCACGGGTAGTATGTTCCATCAGCCAGTCTAGAACAGCGCCACGCATAGCAGACCCATGATGTAAAGGTGTAAAGATGAAGAGTTTGGTCGTGTTCAGTCTACTCCTGGGGCGTAGCTCATTTGGGGGAGAAGAAATCCGCTTGGAGTAAACGCTTGGTCAAGTTCGCCTTTGAGTCCTCCCCAGAGAACCGAGGGGACTGTTGAAAAAGATAGACCCTCATTTTCGCTAGATCCATCAAATATTTCTTTTTTTTTTTGGATGCCGAGGGGACTTCAGAAAAAGTATAAATCGTCAGTTTGCTTCTATATGGCTTTTAGCTGAGATCATGTTTAGATTGGCAGTTAAATATTTTTTTCTCTCAAGGAGGATTGTTAATTACAACCCACACAATGTTCTGCGCGGTTCGCGCGCTGTGGGTGGTTTTCTGTTTTTTTTTTCATAGTTTTGTATCATACAGCAAAATAATGATCTCTGATCAAGATGTTTACCAAAACTAATGTAGCTTAAACAACTTTATGTAAAGATCGGTAATTCTATCCTCAATAACAGCTTCCCTTGTATCTGTCGAACGTTAGCCTACAGTAGATGACTCAGGAAACCTGTTCATAGGATAGACGGGTGGGTACGGTACAATCCATTTTCATATGATCATATCCCAGGGGTAAACTCATGCACATGTATGTAGGGGCACCCCCTTTCGGAAAGTTTTTCCAAGTTTTTGCAATTTTTTCGGGAAACGTCCACACGATAAAGAGTGTGTACATATGTACATCGCTTTTATCGAGGCGCTCTAATAGAGCTAACTTTTCTCTGTTTCAATTAAGACCAGGTCGAACAAACTAAAAGTCCCACTACTGACGAAGCTCAAAATATAAAACAAGAGCAGAAACATGTCTAGTTAAAGGTTGAAAAAACCTACATAGCATTACTACAAAGTATCTGCGGTCTTTAACTTAATCTAAACCACTAAGATGCCACTGGTCTTCTTAAAAGAACACATGTGACTGCCAACGTACCGTAGTATAAGATAATGCTACCGCCTACCTATTTTTAATTAATTAAGGTACCACATATAGAATATGCGCGCCGCTACGACATGTTTACATAAGTGAGCATGAAAATTTACAAAACTTCTCCACGTGTACCTCCGATATGACGTCTCGTGAAATTAATCTATTAATTACACCTGAATACAAAGAAAGTCACGTTCAAGTTCCTTGATCGGGAACATAAAAAACCATACGATCTCTTGTGTGTTCCAATTATTTATCAGGAGCCGAGTGGTAACGAAGTTTATTCAATTGCAATTGCGGGTGCATACAACTACATAACGTCTATTCATTATAAAAACCAGGTCAGAACAAGTAAAGGTAGTTAAATCAGGGAGTTGCTTTTTGACAAATAGCAACTCCCGGATTAAATTGACTGCCTTGTAAGTCAATTTCCTCCTTCATTTTCAATTTTTCCTCTCTCCTCTGGACACTGCTGTAGGCAGCACTGTTCTTAATTTGACAGTATCACATTTTTGCCCTATTAAGTCTTAATTGCCTGCGGAGAATATTTCCCCTAAATGTGCTTTTGTGAGTGTTAAAAGAAGTTGTGAAAAACTGTGGAAGTATAAATTAGCGTCCTGTTTAGAACAATACCGAGCCTCTTTTAGGTGAGACAGGTTTTGCCTTTAAATGTTTCAGAATCTTTCTTGAAGCCGATTACGACAAATCTTGCTTGCACGATACAAGATTGCTTGACCATGTGAGTCTCTGTTCTTTTCAGCCAGTCAAGAACAATGTCTCGCATGAAAGACAAATGAGGTCTAGGGTCTTATCTCTGAGAGGGTGGTCATTTAAATCAGTGTCCCAGCAGGGGACGTATAGCTCTTTCGCGGAGCAAAACCGATCCTGGGGTAACGATTAGTCCCCAGCATCCCCCAAAGGGATTTAAAAAAAAATATTAATATTTCAGTACGTCCCCAGGAATTTCGGTAAATAATTGCCCAGATATTTCGAAACTCCATGGTAATGGTTTTATAGTGGACTCGGAATATTTTAGAAAACGTGAGTTGCATTCTGTATAGCAGTATCCATCGGTGGATCCAGGGTATGGAGAAAGGGGTTCCTTGTAAGGGTGTCTTCTCATGAAAGCACCGAACTGCCAAATGTGCTTCTACGGCGGGATTTCAGGGGCTTCCCGATATAATTTGGGAAGAAGAAGCGTTTCAATGCAATTTCCTTGATTCTGAGGACATTACAATAATAATCATAACAATGAATTTTGAGCATTTTAACCACTAGTACTAAATGTGACAAAGAACGACTCCAGAACAGAATGACTGAAAATCAAATACGTGTAAGGTAATTAATAATTAACCAAGTCTGCCAAAAAAAAAAATAATGGAGAGGGGAATTTCAGCACCATCCTGAATAAGTACCTTAAATCTCAGTTTCATTTCAGGAGAAGACACCTAAAGGAGCAACATACACACTTGTTAAAAATGTATAATATACCTGTGCATTCTCCTTATCAAATCTGACTTGATTTTATCGATGTCCACCTAATTGCTGAAGAATTTTGTAGCTATTGTCACACCTCAGCGATAACTACAACTGTACAAATTAACGATATCTTTAGAAATCCCTCCTCCATCAAATTATAATGAAGCGGTCACACTTCAAAAGATATTGTAAGGTTTTTAGATATTTGAATGTTGACTCTCATTCATCGTTAATTTTCAGTTCACACTCAAATGTAGTACCAAATACGTCACATGTATACGGACACTGATTAAGTAAAACAATATCATTATTGCAACAGCTCCAACACAACATTACTCACTAAGTGGTTTCCACAGATAACAATATTGTCAAGACATTTCGTTGTGACGATAGCCTACATGAAAACCTAAGGCCCCCAATGAAATTACAGACCGAGAAAAAATATTTGAATACACGCCAAATATGTGTGCCTACAGGCTAGATGATGTCTATTGCAATTTGTCAGTCCTAGAAATATACTGAACGACTAGAATTCGATTATGAGCAAGTTCACACAGGGCTCTTATCTGCCGAGTACGTCCAACTCCAGTATATTTAGCCCAAGAACGGCAAACCAAACTGAGGGTCTGAGCTCTGTATCCCTCGAGTCGAATTTATCAACTTCCATTTATATCCACCCTGACACACTGACGCATTTACTTTATGTGTAAAAGTCATTGACAGTTTTCGGTCTACTTTTGGGCTAAAAAATGCACGAAGCTCCAAGAAGCGTGAAGAATTTCAAAGTGGGGCTTAACATATTCTTGATTAGAACACTCGGGAAGTGCCGTTTCCGGCCATCTTGGGATTCGCAAAGCCGAAAATTTGTGGTACGTTCTGCGCCAACCGATGATGGCGCTCCGCTTAGAAACATATATTAACATTTTTCATAGATTGATTTTTTTAACTTATTGAAAAGTTGCAGACATGAGATCCATATTTCAAGGCTGTGTACATGCAGCTTAAAACACTCGGGAAGTGCCGTGTCCGGTCATCTGAGGGGTTTGTAAAGACAAAAATTTTCTTGTCCGGTGCGCGCCAACCGAAGCTTAGATAGTCCTATAGTATCAGCTATAGTATTAGCTAAGTCTGCCCCACTAGTCATACCCTCCGCCCCCTCTGCCCCCATATTGAACATTTTGGTACGCCACTGCATATACACGCCCCCTGAAAAATATTCGGGCCTATGGAAGCTATCCCTACCCCTTCAGCACCTTGTCTGGCCACTGGTCTGGAGATTCCCCTATATTTAAGCTGTTCTAACAGTAGTTTACCGTTATCGGATAGATATCATATGGATATCTTTAAGGATTGACCGTTCTGGTAAAGGTACTTAATCTACACAGTTATAGAATATACTTCACACACCTCCTTGAATCATCTATTTGACAAGCTAATATGATATTGACTAAACGGCACTTTATAGTTGTCTTGATGCCCTTCTTATATGAAAAGCTGTTTTAAACCCCACCATTCTATTGTCAAAGTGGGGTATCATATAATATGTAACACTAGTTTTCGAATCAAGATCAAATTTTGCGTAAGAATAATCATTGAACTTTGTATGGTATGCAACGCTGTATATCAGCTCGTCTGTAGGCAACGAGGAAGTTACATGTGCCCCCCCCCAAAAAAAAACTTAGTAGATTTTATCAATCAACTACGGAGAAGTTCTCGAAAAATCACCGCGACGCTACAAGTACGAGGAAGTTACTTCTTGCCTTTCTTTGTAGAAATAAAGCGGTTAAGACCAATAAAGATGTTTCCTATATTGTCGTTAAATAGCCATTTCAATAGCAAAAGAAACACCGCCTTATCGAAACGAATTTTGATTGTCAATATTAAATAAAAGCTGAGTTTAATTATCTTGAAATGTATCACTCTTATACTTCGTTGGTTCATTTTGGGTTTTCGTCAACTGCATCTTGCGAAATAATAGCGCACTTCACGACAAACTTCATACAATTTAGATTAGGAATTACAATTACACATGGAATTACTAGTCATAACCAGCTACCACAAAAGGTGTTCACATAGTGTAATCGAGATAAAATGTTTGCATCCCCCTTCCATAACCAAATGTTAAAAGCCTATAACGTTATATGTCACTCGGATTGCCTGCACTTTTGTAACAAATCCCTGATGACAACAAAACCAGCATTCCATAGTAGGCTACTTTAATATCACCAGCCGTTCTATCTCCAATTATTTACTCTGGCAGGAAATTTCCTTTTTATAGATAAACATAAAGAACGTAAACCCAAAGACCATCATCAAGCCTAGATCACACGTCACAGGATTGAATAAGCATTTGTAAATTTGTAGGCATGGTAACCATGAAACTATAATATTTAAGTACCTATTAACGGCTGTAATTTCTTCAGTTTGACTAATTGTTATCTCTTGAGAAAGGGAAAGATGCCCGAAGTTGTGCAAATACATGTTTTTCCTTCCCACATTAAATGAAAACGTCACCATTTTGTGTCATTCTTCTCATATGCATTCATATATATATATATATATATATACATATATATATATATATATGCCTTACTAGGCGTAACACCAGTAGCCTCAATGATTTCTGTTGCTGTGCATTATTCCTTCGCCCAAAACAAAAGTAATAGCTAGGCACCTCGAAAAAGGAATTTGATCCTTTTACAGTGGATGATAGGAAGCGTCACTTTATTGTTTCTTCCAAAATTTTTGTTTCATATACATTAGTATACATGCAGGTATACACGTTTATACCAATAAATCAAATAAAAACAAACATTTCCATTTACTTTCGCTTTGGTTCAGACAAAGAGTAGATTTAAGCATTTGAATTGCTTGCTGTTTGTATTTGATTTGTAAGTTTGTCAGTAGCCTCATCGATTAGTTTGCAATAATTCTTGATGTTTACATTTATTAGAACTGAATTTTTAGCCACAGGATAAAGCAAGCGACAAACTATGTAGCCCGCTTCTCTTACGGCTAATCACGATTAGCGATGGCATCCTGGTACCTCCTATAAAAGGAAATCCAATCTTTGGTAAATGTGCACTATTCCTCTCTTAACTAGCGGTAAGATGGGAAATAGGACGCCAGCTTCAAGGAATGATGTTACTTTATAATTCTAAAGTGGTTTGAAGTACATTGAGACTGAGCAAGAAGCACTTTGACTTTACAGATAAGTTGTTTGAGGGCCAAAGAAGACTTAGCGGTCGCACGTAAATTGAACCAATCGTGTTCAAGCACGAATCCTCGCGATGCGTTGTCTACGCGGTTCATTCGGCTAAACCTTTCAGAGGCGCGAATCTACCACCGGCTTTAACGTTGTTGTGCTGGATTTCAGAGTGAAATATCTCTCAATTTAAAAGATAATTACTCTCCTTCTAATATCTGTAGTTGCGAAAATATATTTGTGGTTTTAAAATTACGTTTTGTTTCCTCAACGAACATCCCACTGTCATCGAAATTATTGAAGAATCGAATTGTTGTCGGATTACTCCAGCTTCTCTTAAAAGTGTTTGATAGAGTTTGAAGTGAAAGTACGTTTCGTGTCAATAACTTGAAGGGTAAGTAATCAGATATTTACCATTTAGTAACCGATCTGGAAAACAGTCGAATGTTTGTCAGTTTGGTAGACTTGTCTTCATTTTGTGAGGACTGAAAAAGATTCAAGTATTGACGGCTAACGAGGCCCCCAACCTGCTTCATTTAGGATTTAAAAACATGGGGATTATATAAGTGAAGCTCACACGTTACAGATTCCTTGATGAATTTTTGTACTCTCACTAGAAATGTGTGTTTTTTAAATAAGTTGCAGTGTCAAAGGTACAATATTGAACCATAGCCTTCCTCACTTTTAGCCACATGTTGCGTTGATAATGACATGCTAGTGTCAAAGTTGAGCTTAAACATAGGCGTACGAGTCAGGGGACTAGGGGCTGCAGCTTCCCAGAATTCGAAAAACCATTTTGGGGAAGCTTTTGGGAAACAAAATGAGTCAATTTTTTCCGGCGTTGCAAATTTTCCAATGGAAAATCATATCAGCTCTAGAAAATATCCCGTACGTCTTTAGCTAACAGCACTATTGAAGCTCTAAGGACAAAGTATGCATAATCGTTTTCATATAAAAAAAAAGTCAAATGAACAATTGGTAGGGTTAGGTTATATATTGCTTTGTACATTTGAAACCCAGAATGTTTCTTTCCGAGTTCTGATAATAAGTTAGGAAGAACAAGCAAGAACACTTAAAACGAATTAAAAGTGATGTTGTGAAACCAATCTTTCGTGCCTATCTTATGTTGACAAAGATTACCGTACAAGGAATAGAGGCCTCTCTCTTCCATCATTGAGAACCAAACTGTTAACTTAATTTCAAACTTTTTCGCTTCGTACGTGCCATATTTTTGAGGCTATGTCCATTTTATATTTTAGTCACTCTCCTTCGTTTGTTCTAGACGTAAACTGTATAATTCATTTTGCTAGATAGCAAAATGACATCGTAGACCTCGTTTTATCGAAACGTGACGGTTGCTTTTAAGAAGTGACTCGAACAAAAGAAAAAGTTGAAGTCACTCGCATCCAGTAGGTGACATGCGAGATATAATCAAATATTGACACCCTGGTAGATTTGATTTTAATTTAATAATTTAACATGTAAGGAGGTTTCGTATATTGTTAAAGCATATTTACGTAAGGTGAGGTTTATCATGATGTAAATGTGAAGGAATATGCCGATTTCATTTGATGGTATAAAATCGCAGTATTGCAAAACACTTTCAATTATAGGGTCCATTGATGTTTATTACGGTTTGGTGCCTTGTTGTCCAAAGATTATGTCATTGAGAAGGAGAGTTGGCTGAGAAACCCACGTGTCTGAAGTACAATGCCGTTGTTCTAGTACACAGGGTGCGAAATTTCATCCGGCGGCGATTCAACACTAAAAGTACGAGTTGAGCAAGTAAAGCCCTTTCTGTGACCTCTTATGTACGCTTCCTCATTTTGGTACGAATGGCCTAGCTTACAGCAAAAAGGTGTTATTTTAGCAATATCAATAACAATCCCTGCTTACAGCAGTAAAAGTGTTATGTATGAATACTGTAAAGAAATATCCCCGTGTTTGCATTTTAGCATGTAGCTTATATTCGTGCTGTATTGACATCATCAAAAGGCTATATATATGAAACGCAACATTCCTGCTGTATAAGTGGGGTATATCATATTACCAACCCCATTGCGACGTAACAGCGTTTTAGATACAAGGAGCTCTGAGAAACATTCCTGTGGAAATTGCGTGAATCCATCAATGGTCTTCAAGCTCTCTGTTTCATATGGATGGTACACTCATAGACAAAAATAGGAAAGTAACTTCTGACCACTGTTAGGGAGGTTAATTCTCTATGCTGTTGCATAGATCATGCCGGAAACACGTTTTCTTTTTTTTCTTTTCGTGGTTAACAAGAAATTTGTCATTTGCAACATTACAGGTTTGCCGGAAGCTGCGGAGGGGGGGGGGGGAGAAGGGCGACGTATCCCACATTTATTTTCAGTCTGAAGGTTTCTTGTCTTGCAACTTTCAAAATTATCTTAAAAATGCCAAAAACTCTGGATTTTAATTGTTCAGGCACCAATCTTGGAAACCCTCCGACTGCACTGCCTCACGGTTTCCAAGGCGACCATGATTTAGTCATTTTATTTAGACCAACTGACTCTCAATCTTTACGAAACCAACTATTATGCTCAGCGGCAAAAGATAACAGCGGTAAGCCTTGTCATCATCTTCAAATACTGAGGTTCATTCAAATGCCAACAGTCAAATGAGACAAAGTAATGCTTTGAAGCTAGTTTGCTCATAATACATGCGAACCTCTAGCTGGTCTTATATCAGGGGCAAGCTTTGACTTGAGATCCCGGTGTTAATATTCTAATTGCGTCTGAATGTGAAGAGCAACCCCAACAAAGTAATAATTTTTAGAGTCTGCAAAAGCCAATTGCTGGGCAAATATCACGTTTTTATTTGTTTCAGCATTAATTCCAACATACCAAATGGAGTAATATGATACATAAAAGGGGAGGGATAATGATTCAAAAGTGGGTTTCACCGAATTATGAGGACTTGAACAAGGGGGGGGGGGTACAATTACGTCACAAGATGTGGTATGTTTACGTTAAATACGTTAAACGGCATCCCCAGGTGAAAAAAGTTAGGATTGTAGTGCATATTGCACAACAGTGCGCACGTGTATGTACATCTGTTGAAATAACGTATGTCAATACCATTCAATTTATCAGTAGCCTACTATATGTGGAACATGAACCTTTATCGTCCAAAGTGAGGTCATGCCTGTTCGTGACGTTTTCTGCACTTCCCCTATATGCAATAGCTCAGACAGTTCGTTAAACAATATTACTAAATGCACAAGAGAAGCTTCTGACTTCGTAACTTTTAGGTTCGTAGTGAGGAGGCGGTGTCGGGCCGGGGCCGCCGTAGAAAAAGTTTCCTCTAGTACCTGGACCTTCTTCAAGAACAAATTATGTTGCCTTAATACATCTCCACCTGGCTGCCGCATAAAAGTACACCCCCTCCCCTCCGAAGCAACCTCTTCAACCTGTACCTTCAGTGTCTGGCCTGAAAATGTTGTAACATGTAATAGTTCATTCCTTTTTGCACCTTCAGATTCATACAAATGCTCACCCCTTTACGATAGTGATCGTGTAATATTTTGGTGTAGGCAAAAATGATGCGTACTGATGTTCATTTGCTTTAAAATTTATGACGTTAACTTCACTCCTTGCCAGAGCTGCCACGCCGTAAAGTGTTTTAGTTCCTCCTTCCACCAGAAACTGCCTCTTTTACAACGAACAGTATTCAGAAATTACTTGCAAGAAAAGACAGACCCCCCTATCAACGACTCGCAATGTAAATATTTAAAACAGCATTTAATGCCGCGTGCGACCAGGGGGTAGTATTGGAAAATACCACCTCCTGATACGAAGTACAATAAAATTAGCTCGTCTTCCATCTACCAATTCCTGATGTAGCTCTGTTCTGTAATGTCTTCAAGAACATTGGAGCAAGTGCTGATATTTTGAAGGCAACGTTTATTCTAGTCTTGGTTACCCCCTACTGCCCTAATCTCCCCTGCTTTAATGGGAAGTCCGTCCGTGGATCAAGGTCCCCATGCCACTCTCCATATATTGGATTGAATATTAACACCGTTAAGCCTCAAGTTTTTCAAAGCATGGCTTAAAGTTGGTGGTAAAATATTTTCTGTAATGTTACATAGATTATCCCAAACAATAGGAGGGTTTGCTGTTCCCGGACAATTCTGCTCCCGACAATTCACGACAGGATAGTCTCCCAGGCAATTCTTACCCGGGATAATTCCATATTTATTGGTAGGGAAAGCTGTCTGAAGGGTAACTGTTATGAATGGAAATTATCTGGAG
The DNA here is from genome assembly GCA_009936505.3 of Holothuria glaberrima. Classification (NCBI taxonomy): domain Eukaryota; kingdom Metazoa; phylum Echinodermata; class Holothuroidea; order Aspidochirotida; family Holothuriidae; genus Holothuria; species Holothuria glaberrima. Next base: position 21,087 of record WURT03062194.1, on the reverse strand, counting down.
GGAAGTTGTAGATGTCTGGAAATAGTCCGCTTCCGAAAGTATGTAACCCTTGCATACAGAGGACAGAAAACCATCAGCTTTGTTTTCTTTCTCTGTATAACAATTTTGCCATTTGTCTGTTTTATCTTTAAATACCCTAATTCGCTCTATACGTGACATATTACTGTGTCCCATCATTTTTGTGGGTGAGTCCAAAGTTCTCTCTTTCAAGTTGGGATGGAATATTCCGTCAGGGAAATCCTAATTAACCAATGTCTACAGTCTGTTCGCTGAAGGTTAAAATAGGCCAAACACATCATAAGCGTCAACCGGTGAGGGGCGGAGGGGGATATGCCCCCATTTTGAAAATAAAGGGCATTATAACCCTTACCCTTTTTCAGAATCCTGTCAAAAATCGAAACTTTTAAGCAAATATTTGATTCCATAGGTTACAATACAGCTGATTCAATAGAGCCAAACTGCTAGAAAACAGAAATTTAATGAATTAAAATCGTGGTAAACGCCTTAGATTACACCAAAGATCATCTGGACACCAACTTTTTCCAGGGCCTATAAGTGAGCCCCGGATTCCGTGCTTTTAGGTCTTCGCGATTCGCGTTTGAAGTAGTTCTGGTATGGTATGTTCCCTTTCCCACTTGCTGTTGACACTCTTGGAACCCAGGAAATGGTATTAGTGTGATATTTGTATCAAACTATGAATTATTTCGTAATAGTTACATGATCACACCCGATATTTTGTGCGGAAGGATATTTTCCAAATCCATTAAAACACTAAAAAAGGAAACATAATCTCCTGAACAGCTAACATACCTTGAACGGAAAAGAGGAAAAGAAGAAACTTTCCCAGACAGACACACTGTCTAAAGACTTGTTTCGTGTCACGTTGTCTTCAAGCCGGGTGGGGTGTTCTAGGGTTAGAGCAGGGAGTTGCTAGAGAGCATCTCCCTGTTTGGAGGAGATCTGGGTGGAAATCCACAGACAAATGTTTCTTTTCGAAATCGGAAAAGGATCATGTTGAAAATGTTGATATGGCAATATATCTAAAGTTTATTAGAAAATCGTTGAGCTACTAACCATATTACATAGCTATGTGGTGATTGTAGCAGGGTATCGTGAAAACAGCGTACTCAGCTGACCGTGTCCCATGCACTCTCTACACAAATCAGAGAAATGCTTTGAGACTTGTGCGGCTATGGAAATGAGTTAGAAAATGACCTCAGTTTCATACATAAGCGTCCTAACAGTTTGGTCTTAAAATTAACGTGCTTAATGTGCGTAATGTGGTTCGGTAGTTTGGAAACATTCTTATATGATTGGGTGTTGCACATCGCCCTCACTTTGACGGGACCTTTTAACGTAAAAGTTGTATTTCTCAACTATCTCGCTCTTTTGCTTCATATCTTAGACATAGTGCCTGAAATTTTTCAATGTGACCGATGTTTAAAACGAATGTCTTTTCCCTCGCTTATGACTGATGCTACTAATGACGTAGGTAAAACGATTTTGCCTAGGTAGGGTAAAGTTAGAACCAATGACTGAAATAACAGTTGTGCGGTGTCTCCCAAAGGAAAGCCTCATGGAATAAATTATCTCGGTAGGTTTATTATGGCAGCGTATATGTGGTGTTGAGACAACGGTTATATCCACCTTGCTGACATGTGCGCCCCAAGCGCGTGCTTAAAATGTTTTATTCATCAATAAATTAAGCTGTTGGTTACTTTTGAAGCTAATGTAAATTCGCCAGGTTGTTCTTATCTTTTATAACATCGATTGCATGTAGACGTATTAATGTATGTGTTCTGTCTAAAACTCACTTGCCAATTAATCAGAAAGTGTTATCAAAGGAATTTCACACATTTCATATGTCAGGTTATGCTCTCTAATAGTGTTATCTTTTGTTTTAATTAAAGCTCTAGAATAAATATTCATAGCAAAAGTTAAAGGGAAAAATCTCTGAAAAGAACAGAACAATAATTGAGCCATTTATACATATAGTTTATCTGTTTATGGCTGCGTCGGTTGTTAGTTGATCGCTCGATTTCAACCTATAGCGGGCATGCACATATTGCGTTCTCCTTGTTAAGATCTATTAGAACCAAAATAATGCAACTGGCTGCTAAAAACATATAACGTGCAAATATTCTCCATAATCGGAAACATTTTTATAGTTACAAACTAATGTTATGGCTCAGTAGATGACACTCAAAGTATTAAGCCTGGCAATCGAGGACTTTGACAGCAGGTTGGAGTTTGATCCCCGATTTGGTCAATGCATGGTATTTCTATCCCAGCTCACTGCACTTTTTTTCTTAATTCAACTGACCTTTTACGGGCAGAGATTCCTGTTTTGAAGTAAAATGTTGCCTTGTTAGGCATTAAACTGACGCTATAATTTGTAAGTCTTGCGGAATTTTGCAAATTTCGGTCGCTTAGCTTCGTAAATAGTTGCCTGCAAGACCTGCACGCTCTCATTATGTATTAACCTTCAACTTTTTTTGTAGTAATCGGTCATGTACTGACAAAACACCGTGTTGGCGATTTTGGTTTAATTAGTTTCACATAAAAATATAAAGTGTTATGACAGAAATCTACTGGCACATTCGTATGTTGACCTAAAAAAAATGAAAGTTTCGACAAATTTCGACCAAAAGCACTTGTTTCACAAATAGGGCACTTCCTATCATATTACCTGAATGATTTGTGAGGAGATGAAGCTTGCTGATATTAGCTTTGATCTCGATGGCAAATAATTATACCCAACATTACTAATTATTGCTAGCTATTTTAATAAGTACCCACAGGGCCGTAAAACTTATTTTATTGACGCGATGACCTGCGTTTCCAATCCCTCCTTTCAATTTGTGCATAGTAGGCTATCAAAATCTTACATGTTGCCTTGAGGATTCACAGACCGTCACACAGGAGCGTATCCGGCATGGATAGGTTACTTCAAGCTTCTTCCGGAGTTGTTTTCTTTCCTTCGTTCTTCTGTCTCATAAAAACAGAACGTGTCTCTTCTAGTGCGAAATACGTCTACCGTGGATGATTTGAGGAGCATGAAAGATTTATTGTCAATAAGCTTGTCTTTCTTCGATAATGTAAGAATTCGTTTCTTACTCCAGCGGGAGGAGTATATTACTTCAGAGTGCTGCGAGAGACAAAATGCCCGAACAACAAATTCAAAATTATTAGTCTATATGTCTTTGAAAATTGATACAAAACGGAATTTCCTCATTTGGTATTTTATTGGCTTCCACTAAAGGTATCAAAATATGTTAAAATACAAAAGTTGCAAAAGATTTTTACTCTGATATCACGTTGACAAGTGATAGCCTGTTTTTTCTTCCCATCGTTATTGTTAAAAGTTCTACACGGGAATCCATAGAAACCAGTTTGGAGGAGTGATTGCATCTAAACATATGGTCCCAATCCAGATTTGTTTCAGCTGATATTTTGGATAGAGACTTAATTTTATATTATAGTGAAAGTATTGGTTCACTTTTCTGTACATCAGAACCTGAAATTACTCTTTTTTCACAAAAAGTGAAGGTGAAGGAAGCAGGTGTGATGTCACGGCTCCCATAACATTTCCCTTCATGTAGCCACATTCCTGTGAAGCTAGCTGGAAAGGTCTGTAACATCCCCCCACCCCACCCAGAGCTATAGAAGAACTTAAAATGTATTCTTTCGAATCAACCTAAGACAGGGGTATTGCACATGATCAGAATATAAATTCAAATTTAGGGCAATGTAAGCTACAAGACATGCAATACTCAAAATCTTTGAAATCTCACAAACAAATACATTTATTTGTAAAAAAATCGTTTTTGAAGTTAGCATTCACATGACTAATGATTGTGTAGTTATCGAATAAAATATTTCCGTAGTTGAGCGAGGACAACAATCACCGCAAGAGATGGGTTGTCCCATCATTATTCTTCTTGATGCCTGCTTCATCCGGACAACAATTACCTACCAGAACAGGTAATACAAACACGTAGGCCTACACAACAACTTCAGAATGTCCGTGAGTCTACGGGCCGCAATCCGGGGGTGGGGTGGGGGTGGGGGATATATCCCCCGTGAAATTGGATGGGGGATACTGTACACTATAACCCCCCCCCTATGGAATCAACCAGGCAGATCGGGAAATCAGAAAACTTTACCTTTTTCTAAACTTTTTATAATAATCCTATTTATTTTTTTTTAGGAAAATTGTTCTGACAGTTGTCATAGTATCACCTTACAAAACTTGGAAAGGGCCATTTCCAGTGATCTGGGGATATTTTTGGTAAATTTTCTACGCTCCGTGCCAATTGATCGTGGCGCTCCGCTTAGATAGTACCACTGACTAGATCCGGAAAACATTACACTTCTAATTTTTTTTACAATATGCCTATATTTTAGGGAATACTAGCTGTCATAGCCACGTTGCAAAGCCTGGAAAGGGCCATTTCCAGTGATCTGGAGGTATTTTTGACCAAAATTTTCTTCGTACGCTCCGCGCCAACGACGGTGGCGCTTCCCTGAGATGGTGTCACTGACAATATATACCCCCACACTTTCAAGACGGATCGCCGCCCATGTGCTTGACATTTTAACAAACGGTTAACCCAACTGACAAAATAAAATGCATATATATTTACGCAAAACAACATTAAGTGCTTTGAGGCAAGTCTTACGTGTAACTAAATAACTGTACACATGTCTACTGATTCTATACCAGACTTATCCTATTAGTCGTTTAAGAATGAAGCCTTTGATCGATTGCATGGATGAAATTGCTCCTACTTGTCTGGTGTACAGTCTCTTTATTAGACTAGCTTCTGATTAAATGCTTTGTAAACATTTATCCCCTGATATCAAGTGCCCTCGCACGTAGTCACTGCTGTACACTTCACTCTGGCGTTTCCGTTATCTTTAAGAGAGACAATAAGGATACGAGCAATTTGGTTTACATTGAATAAGATTCATCATCCTACCTGAATTTTCTTGCCTGTTTTTATCATTTCCCTAAATTCAAATTTGCAATACATTCACAAATGCATTTGCACAAGTGTAATGATTGAGTTCAGTCCCATTAAGTAATGCTGGTATTTGAACCCGACCCCCCCCCCCATTCATAATTTTTTTCTGCGGGATAATGTCTTTAAATAGACGTTCAATAACGATATGTTTCTCTATTGACTTACTAAACCAGGGGGAGCCAAGTTGCGAAGGTAAGAATTACGTGCAAGTAAAAATGTGCTATATAACATTTCATGTAGTTCACCTATTCAGTTAAACTAATTGAAGAGGTACCACTTTTTGAAGAATGATCACAGAGGGTCGGTCTCTAGGCTATTGTGCTATTTAGATATTCATCAATAATTCAATACAACATAAAAAAAACTCTTTTATGACATGATTGTGAATAATATTAGTCTCACTGATGTGTCATATGACTAAATTTTGTTACTTTTGACTTTCACGTCTAAAGTTTACCAGATTTCGAGTGCATTCACTTATTGAGACGAAAATACTATCCTTTTATTTGAGTAGTTTTAATACATGGAAACATACATGATAGTATCTGCAATGGTAAACATACAAAAGGGTACAAAATAAAGCCAACTGAGAATAAAACATTTATTGACTATGTAATAAACATATTATCTACAAACCCTTTCTATACTGATGTTTCATCCTGCTAGCGTCTTGAATTTAGAACTAACATAACCGTGAAAAAACTACCCAAGGACGACAGACCATACGTACCTTTCAGTGACTTTTAATTTTTCCTTTCTCGTCTCCATAGTGGTTTTTCTTTAAATCACAAAGTGATGAGAGACGGATAAATCGTTTGAAGGTATTTGTTTCTTTTTACCCATAATGCGTTCGTTAATTTAGGAAACGATGCGTACAAAAAGTACAGTCAAAAGAAATTAATACACGGATAAATTGCGTGAGCTGAGGTACAAATGAAAGCTAGATAAAGAACATTGCTTGAGACAGACTGCACTCTTAAAATAAACCAGATGTAATAACTACAACGATATGCCGCTGCCATTTCAACCAAACATGCGCACATTCTTAAAATGATAAACAAACCTTCTCCAATACCTAAACACGTGGTTTGAAATTTACATCTCTGATGACGTAAGAATCATACAATTCATATAGATAGCCACTACAAAAGCAGGTCATCCATAGAATGTTGGCAGTTTTAATAGCGAGTTACCGTAAATGGTTTACTTGTTAAAGTATTTGATATTGCTCTATTACCTGCCTTGGGATCCATGTCTTTATATACTAGGGGCAGATTTCACATGACAACATGTTTCATGAACGCCTCTTTCTTGTTTTAGGCTTGTGTAAGCTTTGTGTAAATTCGGTAGCCTGTTGCATATGCACGATTCATTTTATGCAAACCAGTGTCATACACACTTTAGACTGTGACTGGTCACGAATAGCAGGCGTGTTCAATTGCGTCATCCGAATTTATTACTCCAACATGGCGGCATTTCCATTGCTAACGTTAGATTCCTGAAATGAGTGAAGGTTATAGAGTCTTGCATGGACGTACGATTTAGGGAATCATGCAATGTACGTAAATGGCAACATGCAGACGTTGATACCAATGCGGAAACGTTGACACCTTTGTCACGCGTACCGTACGCGTAGTTTTTTGTCCTTCGTGAGAGCAGCGATGCATTCACGTGTACGACTACTTTAGGTAAATCGTTCGACGTGTGATTATTTTCGACAAATCTCACAATTCTTTTTACATTAGAAACTCAGCTAAGAAAGGTCGATTTACATTAATAACCCCGTGAAACAAAAATATTATTTTTATTTATTGTTATTGTCTGAAATTTTGCATGACGTTTGTCATGGTTACGGAAGTGTGTGTCACAAGTTTGTGATTCTCGTGACGTTTTGGTTTCCTTGTAGGATGATAGTCCGTAAAGAAAAATGAACCGAAGGGACGGGTGGCTAGGGATCTCTTAATAACTCGTCCTAGCATGGTGTCTTGTTTCACAACTTTCGTGTGGGCCCCTTTTTCTCATCATACTGTTTTTTAATTTAATACTTTGTCCTAGGGTGATATAATTTATACAGTAAAGGTGATGTATATATGCGTGAATGTAAGTGACGCTTGGTATAAATGCGATAATTCAACTGTCATCTTGGTGGATGCATGGCATACACCTTATACAATACTTAAGACCTATGTGGATGTATATAAGCAGATAGCACTATATAACCAATTGATTACCACTAAAGCGTGGTCACACGGCTTTCAAACACCCCAAAACCTGAATCGGCCTGCATGTTTTACGCAAATGTTGAAAACATCATATACCTAGCTGGTATTTCATCCTAAGTTTGGCCCGTAGCATAAATCGGTAAACAGGGAAGTGTCATGAAAGTAATAAAATGAGAAAAGAGTCAGGATGTTTTGACACATACGTCAGGAAATGACTGATGACATATAATAGACCTAGATTTGCAGTTTCCGTTAAGTGCATTATACAAGCTATGTTGTCAGGTTGTATAATGATTTCAATTACCGATCAGAATAGTTCTCGAGTTCACCAGAAATCCTCAAAAGGATGGCGCCAGGTGAGGGGCAGGGGGTCTTCCCCTTCGGGGAAATTTTCCAATATCGCCGGGACACCTAGATGCTTACGATAAAGTATCTAGTCCCTGACGGAGACTACGGTTTACTTGATTTTGGTCTGATTGGGGGAACGTTCTTCAATAAAAAAACCCAATTTTTTCTCAATTAAAGAACAAAATTTCCTACAAAAGCCCGTAATTTTTAAATGTTCTTTAATAAAACCACAAAGCCTTGGTTTGCCAGTCCAGCAATCCGCTGCTTTTGTCGGGAGTCGGGTTGTTGCCCCCCCCCCATGCCAAACTCATTCAAAACATATTTTAAATATGGCAAACTCTTGGCGCCACCCCTGGAAAGGGTTCTTAGCGCCACCCCTGGATCCTTTCCAGTACATTTACAGATTAATGATATATATTAGATTTGTTTCCGAGTAGCAACCAGATAATAATGGTGCAAATCGTGCAGCAATTCTTTTTCGGGATTTTAAAATTTGGTGTATTTTCTCAGAACGCTCCAGTTATCAAAAAGAAGTTAATCAAGACGACACCGTTTGAACGTAGCCAGGTAGCGACTGCACGAAGTAACACACTTTTCGAAGAAAGTTTCCAATAAGGTCGCAATAGATTTTACCTTCTACAAACAACAGGGAATCAAAACAATCATTCAAAACATATTTTAAATAAATTGTCCATAGGAACTTTCATAAATCATCATGACAGTCAACCCCCTTAGAAAATGTGAGTTGAATGTCCGATAAAAACGATTCCTCCTACCATTAATCATCTGGAAATAATTCAAGTTTCCTTTCAGACAATTATCTTTCTCTTAGCGAGTTAAAAATGAGCCTGATTCTCTCAACTAAGTTCTGCGGTTCTAGGGAAATTTTGCTGAACTCGTGGGATCACGTTTTTTTGAAGAAAACTCAAAGTGCATTAACTCTCGCAAGACGAATGTCTCGTTAAGCGCAGCTATAGTTCAGTGGGGCCTTTTCTTTGATATAAAAATTGTGAAATGGTGTGATTAGTGCTGCGATCATTAACGTGGGTGTATGGTCTGCTGAAGAATAAGGAAACGACAATTTTTCAGTGGAATTTTTTTTCTTACCTACACTGGGGCAACAAACTCAGGGACCGCTTTTACAGGACAAACTCTCGCCACGACACTGTAGCCTGTCTGATTGTCTTTTTTTCTTAATTTTTACTCTTAGTGCGAAACCCGTGGTAAATACTCTCCAGTATCCTTGTCACTGTTAACTAAACGATGCAAGTTCATCAAGCAAGAGAACTATGCAAGTTAACTCAGTTTTCTGCAGATAAAAATCCTGCACTTTTACTTAAAGGGGAAATCTCCTCATCGCAGACAGTTCCATTCCTCCCAACTAAGTTTGTTCTAGCACCACCCATAACTGTCTTTAGCTTCTTATGCATATACAAACATAGTTTATTGCTTAAGGCCATATCCTGGTGAGTATGCAGGGCCCTAATGTGTAATCAAAATACTCTCTGTGCATGCTGTGAAACATGTGCTTCTCTGCATCTTTTGAATTTTGTAACTCTGATGTCAATCAAAGAGTAGTCGCCAACTGAGACTTTTGCTTACCCCCAAGTAAAAGTTAAACTTGGGGTGATGTAAATCTTTCTTTAAAGAATCAAGAAGGTCTTATCACTAAGTACTAGCGGATAGAATTACGCTTCTTCTATGAGAGGTGTACAACTCGTTTTTAAAAACATGTTCTGGTGACCAAATTTAATGTTTAAAAAAAAAGCAAGAAAATGCTTTCTGTCTTAGGCACTAAAAACGCCGCTCGTCTCAGAGCACGTTGCAATTTGGATGATACTAATTTTTGAGCAAGCGCTATTTCTTCTGCTTCCACAGTGCACGACGGAAAGTCTGTGTCATTCACTAAGCAAACTGATCCGACATAGTTCTCTGTATTTCTATATAATGTTGATACCATTATATGGAATGTTTTATATTTCTAATCTATAAAAAATGTATGTAACAGTTCTACATTACATCTACACGAAAAATGTGTAAACATGCCAACAGTATCGCATTTTATGGAAAACAAGGTATTCAAACAATAATGAACTAGAGGCAGTAATGCTCACTTGGGATTACATTCTGTGACTTTGAGGGACCATGAAGGAATTTCTTGACAAAAGTAAAAAATACTCGAAAAAGAATATCTTGAGCCAGGAAATGACTTTGGCACAGGGAACTGGACGACGTGTTACTGAAAAGTTTGTCTCTTTCATAAAAGACCCTTTCAAAATGCGGCTAAACAATGTCTTTAAGGGTCAATAACTTAGTATCTATTTAGAGAATACGAAACCAGCAGCCGATAGAAACTGTCCAATCGTTATAAACTATACACATCTCGGCACGTAATATCATGACCGATGAGAACGACATCTTCCTAGGCTCAAGTCACTAAATATTGGTCGATTTTAAAAGCATTTAACTTAAGACAACAACACTGATATTATCTGTGAGTAGAAGATAGTGAGCGGCAGGGCTGCAATGCCCGAATCTGGACTCGAACACCCTCGGGGTCTCGAGTTCGCATTGACCGGACTCCAAATTGGCCCGGAATGGACTGCAGCTGGATTCGAACTCGGAGCCGACTGTAGCTGAGTCTATGGCCAGAGAGCTCAAAGGTTTAGTGATTCCTTGCTGAAAAGGGTGATTCGTTGCACTGAGGTTCATCCTTCAGATTTATACTTCTCGACTATATCATTTTCACGATGTTTTCACAACTTGACCTCTGCTTACCTCATATGACCTTTTAATCCCATCAAAAAGTGAAGATAAAAAAATGAAAAAAAAAAAAAAACATGTCGTAGGAGGGATTCTTACCCGGACCAAGCTCTTATCTATCACGGCATCAAAGTACGCGTTCAGAGTATGGTATTTGTATTTCTAGTCATGCTTTAGTCACAGTAATTTTCACTATAGAGCTAATACTTGGACAATCGCTCCATGTTTTCACGTGTTTATATATAAGTAATTTAAATATTAGTATTGACACTCTAACCGTAAGGCTTGTGAAAAAATAAATGTTGTCCTCTACACCTTATATTTGAAATGTTTAAACAATCCAGCCCTAACTACTTCGTTGGTCACGAAACGACGGACGCAATTTGGAGATACCGCCCACTATCTTTGTAGTTTACGATGTTTCCGTAGTTACATCTCTAATGACCTCATATAACCTTCCACCTCCAACAAACTCATAGCGTTCCATCTCCTAATGTGCTACATCTATGAACCAAATATGAAAAAGGGATCCATCATCCCTGTCTTGAAATATCGTGTTTTTAAAGTTTTTCGGTTTTTAACCTCCGATGACCTCAAATGACCTCTGACCTCCACTGAAAACAATTGACATCAATCCAAAGTATAGCTTGAAATATAAGCCACACTGATCGGACAGTCGTGATTTGTGAAGAAAAGACAAGGTTAGATTTCAGTGGCATTAGAATCATACACAGTAATGTACTGGGTACAATATACCACCCATGCACAACTAACAACGTGGCTAAATTGTTCTGGGATTGGCAGAAAGCGGACGTTTTCTCTATGAATTTCAGGAGGGGCTGGAATAAACTTAGTTGGGAGAATGTCAGCTATCGGAGATGAGGTAATTCAGTGGCCCTTTAATGTATGGACAACTCCCA
>WURT03062183.1:0-13793 GCA_009936505.3 Holothuria glaberrima | reverse complement strand
CTAACTAACTAACTAACTAACTAACTAACTAACTAACTAACTAACTAACTAACTAACTAAACTAACTAACTAACTAACTAACTAACCAGGTTGAGAACTATAAGGATCTAGGTGGAGGAGAACTGACCTGATTTAGTGTGTAAGTCAATTGATTGGGACGGTAATAAGTGGTGCACTACCTGTAAGGAACCATTCATGGACACAATATGTTGTTTGAACAGTGAGTTGGTGTTTATAAACAGCAGCTACCTGGTGTAAGGATTTGTGGTTAATGGCTTTTGAAGTATAGACTAATGGATGCCTTTAAAATGTTTGCAATCTCAGGCGTCATGTGTTATTCGGATAGTGCCAATGTCGTTTTTATGCTACCTTTTAACCATCCTGGTGAAAGAACTCGGGTACCGCACAAAGAATGCATAGTTTGGTGCAAATGCATGTTGAAAGTTCACGTACACAAGTTTTATTCCTGGAGGTCTCATCGTGCCTGAGGAATATAGAACAGAGCCACGCTTGGTGTTCCGACGCCTCTATGTTCCGACGTCTCTATATTCCGACATACTTAAAAGGAAAATGCAGTCACCCAAATTTGGATTAGTGTGGTAGTCTATCCTATTTCATGAATGGCTGCAGAGAATCACGTGACAATGTTTTTCTCATTGAATTGTGCAGTTACGACGGTAGTGGTTCTTTGGTTTAATTTGAATGTGAATTATGAAAGTCCTGAAATATCATGAAAATAGAAATCAGAGAAAATTTGTGAGATTATGTTATTTTTCAAAATACGTTTGGGGCGACTGTTTATGCCCTTTAAGTAACACTAATCTCCTAAAATCATCCTGACCCTATCCTAACATATTACTGACCTAAGCATGGGCGGCGATCCCGAGAGGACATGTCAACCCCCCCCCCCAATATTTGAGAAATCGCCAATTGACTTTGATTTTTAAAGCAGTAAAATAAATCCCCATTATTGCACGTACCGTAGCTCTTTTGGGGAGCAGACGCCACAGTCCGGCATCCAGTTGGAGCGACTTTAAGAAAGAAAAACAATTAGAGGCGCGTATATTTCAAATTGTGTATGATACGCGTGCAGAGAAATGATAGGCTACAATCAAAAGGTTTAGACTTCTGCACTATACATTTACTAAATTTATTAATAGCATTCCACTTTGACATAAACAGTTTACACAATTCAATGGAATGTTGAGTGTTTATACAAGAAACTTGTCTTGAAACATCTAAATACTTGTTGGAAGTTGTTAAAAAGTTTTAGAAGCAAAGTTCAGTCAACTATTGTAACTACGGGCGGCGATCCTGGGGCGATGGGGGGATATATCACCCCCGTGAAATTGGATGGGGGATACTGTACACTTTATCCGCCCCCCCCCCCCATGAAATCAGCCGGGCAGATCCGGAAATCAGACAACTTTACCTTTTTCTAGACTTTTTACAACAGCCCTATTTATTTTTTAGGAAATAATTCTCACAGTTGTCATAGTATCACCTTGCAAAACCTGGAATGGGCCATTTCCAGTGATCTGGGGGTATTTTTTGCCAAAATTTTCTACGCTCCGCGCCAACTGGTCCGCTTAGATAGTACCACTGACTATATTCGGAAATCCAAACACAACCTTTTTCTAGACTTTTTACAATATACCTATTTGTTAAGAAAATACGGTACTTGTTGTCGTAGTGTCACGCTGCAAAGCCTGAAAATGGCCATTTCCGGTGATCTGGGGTTTATTTTTGGCCAAAATTTTCTTTGTACGCTCCGCGCCAACTCATGGTGGCGCTCCGCTTAGATAGTGTCACTGACTATACCCCCCACTTTCAAAGACGGATCGCCGCCCATGGTTGTACCTCCCTGCTGAATTGCTGAGTGTAAGCGGTTGTCTTCGGCAAAATCAAGGATATATAGGCTACAATATGTTATTCACATGATACTAATAGTACACCGTAGACAGAGAAAAAGGTTTTTAGATACGTGACACTATGTGAAAACATAGAATTTTAGCCAAACAAAATATCAATTTGTATATCGAATATATACGCATAGACCAATACAGTTTAGCCTCGTTTATTTCAAAGAATTTCAAGTTCCAACTGTAAAAGGGCTACCTAGCGAGACAATGGGGAATATGGACTTCATCCTTTTGTCAGTCAGGTGTCGAGCAGAGGAAATATCCGAGTTGATATGTGTGTTCGCTGCGGACGCTCAGCCGGCTGCTTATGTTGAGCCTCGCTGCTTGCGCTTAAGGGGGCAGTTGCATGGACCCATTAAAACGAGGACATAAACTCAACTTTTATTATCGTTTTTTTTGGGGGGTGAGGTGGGAGCATCGGGGCATGAGTGTTATGCATACTTCGTACTTCAAAACCGTGGTGAGGAACAGTCAAAGAATAGACGATCGCTCTGCTATTTTGTAACACTTATTTATTTGCATACTTCAATATTTATATCCGTTTTACGTAAATACACGACGTTCAAGTTACAACTCACTCAAAATTCCTCCGCATTCGAGTCATCGTTTTTAGTATGTGATGGTCCTTAATACTTTAAATGACGCTACTTGTAAATGCAGGTCAGCTAAGTCAGCGCAGAGATGGTAAGGTTAGGCAAGGTAAAGGACACTAAAGATGTAGAGAAATGTGTTGTTAATGGTACACCTCTGGAATCTTGCTAAATTGCTTATTTTAAGAGCCTACACATGAAAGCACTCTCTTAAAGACGCAAACCCATACAAACATCAAGGAAGTACAGCCCATGCATACATTTGTACATAGCGCAACACAGTCTTACATACCGCAATCTTTTATAGGGTACACCAAGGTGATATTTTATAGGTTAAGATACTGAAGATGATTCCACACATCCCTCGCCCCTGGCAGAGGCGGAGCTAGGGAATTCGGTCAGAGGGCCGAGAATGACCTGTAGGACGCTTTCATTGAAGTAGGTAGATAGCCTACCCTATATGCCTCAATACGGTAAAAACCTAAAAAGAGCGCCGACAGGCGATTTGAGTCCTTCGGGAGCCGAACGACCCCCTGACTATATGGACGCTCCGACACTGATCCCTGACCAGTCTTGTGAGACCCCCTGTGACCACATTTCCGCTGTTCAAGAGGACATATCATGTACAAAACCTCTGTGTAGGGAGATTTCATGTTACGTCATGCGATGGATGTTTCCCAGCAGTGAAGGGCAAAACACACACGCAGTAAGCGCATTTACAACACAAGCGCACGACATAACCATAGATACCATGTGACACCGGTAAATACGCCCACTGAGCGTGTTGAAACATTGGACGCTTGCCCTTCACATGACGTCAGTGAAACGCCTCAATACTCAAAACCCCGAAATATATCAACTCCAGTCTGTGAAACGCAACACTCGCCTGATCACAGTTGCCAGTGGTGTATTATTGTCCAAAGTTTGTGCTTTACTATGCTCTGCGTCATGCAGGACAATTGCGGAATGCATACGTTATTCTACTTAGTTCACAGCAGTTTGGGGAACAGAGAGAAAGCACTGAAATTATTACATGAAAAAGGGGGTTTGATAAACTTTAATAAATGTTAACTATGTTAGCACCCAACATTGATTTTTCTTTCGGGTTTTTAATTGGATAGTTAGTAATTACGGTGTCTTCGTAGTTACAATTTTACATCATCCTTCGCCTTGGACAGACCGTTGATAATAAGATGCACATTACTGCAACCCATAATCCCTTTTCTATCAGGCTATACTAGGAGTAGCGCTAAGTGGAGCAGAAAGGTCATGCCCCTGTTGGGGGAACTATTACCCTCCCCTGTAGGGGTTCGACATTTTTCTTATTTCGCTGTGGAGCCTATATAGTAATGGGTGCGATTAAGTGTTTAGTCTCTAATAGGCGACCAGTCTCCCTGACGATTTACTTGGTTTTGTTATCAAGGATGGCAGATCTTTCAATAAAAACCGAAAAATTCCAAACTTTTCTTCATAGAAACCCACGAATTTCAAAGTTTCTTTCATGAAACCTGAAAAAGACCACAAGTTTTCTAGATCACTATTATTTCCTCTTTAAGGAAATATTTGGGATTGCCTCATCTTTCGTCAAACAGTACGGTATACATCCGAAAAAAAAATTGGAAAAGTAAAAACTAGTTGAACCAGGGAGTTAGACATAATTCCAACGAGGAGTCACTCAACTCCCTGGTTGAACGAAAGATATAGTTCAAATGAGGAGTCACTGATTTATGCAAATGGCGTCAAGTACAATTGTGTACCAAACATTCTCTATACCAGGCGCGGGTCCGGGGGGGGGGAACTGGGGACAGTTGCCCCCATTCCCCAGTTGCCCCCATGACCAAACTGGCGCCCCCTTATACAAGAAAACTGCGCCCCCTGTGTCCTAAGAAATTAAGTAAAAGTACCACTTGCTTGTTTCCAGAAAGAAAAGGAGGAAGCGAAAGAGAAGGAAGAAGAAGAGAAGACGAGGGGTGGGCTAGGCCTATATCTGAACCCTATAATTAATCCAGAGCTTGCAGGAGGCCCAATTCCGGTGTTTGTAGCCTTCAGATACCCTTTTATAATGCACAAATGAAGGAAGGAAAATTTTCGTAATAGTTCAAGAATGTTTCTGTGGACTCCACAGACGTATTTTTGCGTAAAATAGGCATTAAGTATCCAAAAGGAAGTCTTCAGGTGGTTAGACAACAAAGGTTCCCTCCTCTTTCACCCAACCAAAAGTTAGAATTCACTAAATTAGAAACACTTTTTAGCCATATATGATTAGTTCCGAAAATATCTCAAAAGACAGAACCATTTTGCATCGAAGCAACCTTTAATTAACAAAATCTCAAAGGGGAGGGGACATCCCCTCCCCTTTGACGACACCCCTCCCCCTTTGACCCCTCCCCCAGCAAAACCCTCTTTCAACCGTTCAAAAATTAGACTTCACTAAATTATGGACATTTCCAGCCATATATAATCAGTTCAAAAACTATACCAAAGATAACACCATTTTACATCTCATCGACCTTAAATTAACAAAAATTTCTCAAAGGGGAGGGGGATCCCCTCCCCTTTGACCCCTCCCCTAGGACAGCGATCACTCTCCTTATGCTTTCCCCCTATTAATATACCATGGCGCAGCCTCTACATACGTTGGCGGTTGCATTTTAACTCCATCCGGCTCCTTTAGAATATGGCGTCCACCTGATCGACTGCCCCCACCAGTGTTGGGCTTGATCCACCCTTGCTCTATACATTCTATCATTAACAGACATGTAGTGAGTACGTACTCGTACTCATGGGTTTGCACAATTGCCTGTACTCGTACCCATGAGAATGGGTTTGTACTCGTGCTCGTACTCACAGATTTTGAAAGCTCTGCATACGAGCGAATGCAAAATTTGTACTCTTATTCATTAAAAAGACGTTCTCGTACTCGTACTCACAACACAGATACATACAGTGCCCCTGTACACGTACTCACCCCACTGGCACAACTGGAAAAAAGGCAGTGGGCGCCGCTAGATTAAACTAAGATGTTCTAAGGTGAGGCGTAAAACCCCATCTGTACACGTACTCAAGACATTGTACGCGCACTACAAGTCTGATCATCGATATGAATCCATAACATCATAATTCTCACTCTTATACATATATAATACACTTTACGTCTGTACTAATTTCAAATACCATTGTTATGGGATACCGGTACAGTTAGTTTAACGCTTTGCGTAAAACGGATAATTCGGTGTAGCCTACACCATGGAAAATAAAAGATGAGAAAAAACTTGAAAAAAACTCAATATAGTAATTTCTCATCATTTTCCAACAAAAATCATGTCATTTTTTCCCCACTGAATTGTGATCCAAAAGTCCATAAATCCACCAAAACAGGAAATCTCGAGGTCTCGTTGAAAATTGTAAGTGACAACACATACATTTTTGTGACAGTACGGAATCTTTTAAGTTTACAAAACGGAGAACTTTTAGAAAATGGATAACAACATGGATTTTAGCATTTCCAAATCGGTATATTCCTGTCTTTTAGTCTCAATATCACGCGTAGAGCCACGGTTTTGTCCTGGAGGAATTTTCAGACCACACTAACTTATCCAATGACGCCAACGGCCGGCTGGCCCGCAAATTCAGTCTATGGGCGTGGAGCCCAGTCGGTGAGTTTCACTGACAAAGCTACGTGAAGGATGGGGGAAAGCCTCTGAAAGATGAAGTTTGAGCATTTTTATCGAGGTAGTCACGGGGGTAAACCCTACCCTATCCTTAGCTATCCCCCTTTTAGAATCATGACAAAATCATCGCACATCATTTCAAAAACCTGCTTAAGGCTACTTAGCTGTTGAACTATAAAGGTCCACTTTGACCATGGAGCTTATACTTGTCCAGGTAGAAGATCCATGCTTTGACATTTGTGGTAATGATTGGTTTCTGTCACCTTGTAAGCGTATAAGCTGAAAATTTATTGAAAACGCCCTTTACAGATCGCGCCAGGAAGTATGTCGAGCCATTTGATCTTCATCAGCTGTTTGCTGAAGCGGCAAATATAACGTAACAAAAGAGAAATATCACTCTTTCCATCCAGTCATTCATTGGCCAATTCAGTCGTTTGGTTGCTATTTGACAGCAACTCCCTGGTTGAGATAGCACTGAAGAAACGGAGCGAAAATAACACACGATTCTTGTCAATCGATAGAATTTCTGTTCCGCTAGTAACTGCGTCTGCGGCTTTAACTGCCTTTGTCATTGACGACATTAGAAGTAACAGATTAGTAAGTTTTCCGTTCAGAGTCGTCCTCTTATCTAGGTTGGGGTCTTATCATGTTATAGCTTGTGTTTCGTAAAAGACTAAGGAACTTATTAAAATGTTGCCACTCGACCCGGCGGATGTATATCTGTATCTGTAGGCTACTGGCTGCAATCGAAACAGAGAGGAACAAATTCGGCACCTGCTGCGAAGATTAATTAAATATCTTTTGAAAAATTCATTCCATTTCTTTGTCGGTGGGGAATTCAAACTCAGTAGGACACCAGCTGTTTGCGTACATGACGCAGCCCTTGGGTTGCCCGCCCCGCCGGACGTGTATTGCTCCTGCACCCACACTGACTGCAATCGCAACACTGTATGTACGTGAAGAGATGCACGTAATCAATAACTGCTGTGAAGGTAAGCCCTTGAGTGCAAGGAAGAGCGTTTTAAGCTGCTGTGCACCAATGTTTTTCACAAGTGGGTTCGAATAAATGGATATTATAAATGGATATTTCTACGGGTACTCCGGCTTTCCTCCCACCTGGCACGGCTTGACATCAAAATTGCTTGTACTGCCCATCCAATGAAGTAGGTTGAGCCAGTGGCGCAGCTAGGTTTTGTGGCGCCCGGGGCAAGAAACAAAATTGGCGCCCCTACCCCCATCTTCCAGGCGCAGCAGGACTATCTAAGCGGAGCGCCACCATCGGTTGGCGCGCAGCGTACAAGAAAATTTTCGGCTTTACAAACCCCTCAGATGTCCGGAAACGGCACTCCCCGAGTGTTTCAAGCTGCATTTGCCCAGCCTTAAAATATGGATTCCTGTGAAATCTGTGGTAAAATCGCTATTTTCGTTCATTTAACTGTGTCAATATTACTAACTTATTTTATTAAAAGATGAAATTGCTATATCAATATCATGCTCATGGCAAATGGTATGTCCAGCATTTTTTTAAGTGATCTCGATTCCGCACCCCCTAGAGGTGGCGCCCGGGGCAACTTGCCCCCCTTGCCCCCCAGCTACGCTACTGGGTTGAGCACCAGACTGAATCCCCTCTGACCCGGTAGACAAAGTTAAAAACAGTCAAGTTACTTTGTGCACAGTGAGTAAGAACATGAATGTGCACCTGTACAATATTTTCCCCACCCAGAGCTCGATTTTCTGATCATTTAGAGACCCCATCACTTTAATTGTGATATCTGCTGAAAGGTTTACCGGTACCTGACAAATTCAGTAGGCCTACTTCAACATTGGTTTTATCTTTGTCGGGACGGTGGGGGGGGGGTCAGTGGTGATCATACTGAGGGGGTACTTAAATTCAATTTATATGTTGAAGCAAGGATCAAAGGATTATTCATAATGCAAAACGTTTACCCGATATAGTTCTACCCAATCAAGTGTGTTTGTCTCAGCAAGGTGAACTGAAATAAAACGCAAATGTAGTTTAACAAGTTCAACTTGACTTCAGTGGAAGAAGTTACATCGGACATCTCCGATTCACCTTGTTTGTTGTTCAAATATCAGTTTCTTTTCATTTTTTCTTTTCACCATTTGCGAACATATGCCGAGTCAGCCCCCTGTTATTATTGCAAGATATTCCTGCCACGCAAGGACAAACGGTACACCATTATAGTTTGTTATAATGCATAAAAACCACCTCCGCAAATTTCTGGTAAAAATAACAAGAATTACAATAAATGTACAAAAGGCCAACCAAACCTGGTCAATGAAATTCTTTAAACGGTTGATTAAATTTCTCTGAAATATTTAGTACCGGTAAACTGGTATCCTCAGGAATGCACTAAGTCTTCCGAACAGTTGCTCAATACGGGGATTAAAATAAAGTTAATATTTTTTTTTTATTTTCTAAGTTTGCCCCAAGGGCGTGGAAGGTATTTTAATTGTGAAAAAGCGCTGCTTGATTCTTTTGCAAAAATATTACAGATTGAATGTTTTAGCAGATATTCTGCTAAAGGAACGTGCAGGGGCTTTTCGTCTTGTCTTATTGCGGCAGAAAATAACTCAATCGTTTTCTCCTCATACCAAGTGAGTCTGAATGTCTCCCTGGGATGATTACTTCCCCTTCTGTATCTTTGTATAGTCACAAAATTCACCAAAAGTAAAGAATATAGTCTTGTTTTACATCAATCCCTTTTGTCTGCAAAGTTGACGGCAAAGTTATCTAGTACGAGTTTCCATAATTAAACGTTAAGAAGAAACTGATTCGACGACGTATACTTTGCAGGTGATCCCTTACGATGTACACGCAGACTTTCAAATGACTATATAGGACTGCTAAGGGTCACGTTGACTAGCGTGTTAAGTATTGAGTAATCAAGGAATTAAAGTGTACCTTTAATAAAAAAAAACATTACTCTTACAAATATGCTGCTATTAAACTTGCTTCTTACATAATGGAGGAAACAGAAAATGGAGCAAATACTACACAGGGGTTTATACAGCTGCTAACTTATCGGATGATTGTATTACCGTTGTGTTATGATATAAACGGGATAAAAATATGAGCCTGAGAGTGTGAAGAATTCACCCATGGACCTTACTTATATCTGCAAACCCAAGGAACGGACGAAGACTTCCCTTCAATTCCTTTTTTACAAAAAAAGGAGGGAAGGTGGCCTCTCCCATATGGCGGTAGCCGAAGACAGCCGCTACGCAGGCAATGTCTCAGCCTGTACAGGCAGGTAGTATTATACCTAATAACGCCCTCTGCCCTGTGTAATTTCATGTTTAAAGGACAATTCTCGTCATCTCAGACAGTTCCAATTCTCTCAACTAAGCAACTTGTAGCTCATCCCATAACTGTGTAAAGCTCCTCCTTGTGCAGACACAAACCTATTTTATTATGCCTGGTGAGGATATAATGTGTAATCCAAACACTCTCTCTCTGCATTGTGTGGAATGTGAGCTACTTTGCACCTTTTGAATTTTCAAACTTTGATGTCAATGAAAGACCAGTGACCAACTGAGAATTTTGATAGCCCACACTAAAAATATATTTTGGGGTGAAGAGTGTTTGTCTTAAACTTAGACGGCGAATACAGTCAGCTCAATCTGAATATTTACTTATCAGGAACAGATATGTTTTGCCCAAGTGAACTGCTGCATTAACTCAGTGGTACTCCTTGGTTTCTGACCAGTTATGCAGCCAGGGTGCCCGGTTGCCCGCCCGGCGGACGTGTGTTCCTCCTCCACCCACACTGACTGCACTCGCAATACCAACATTACAACAGGGAGTTGCTGGGCCTATGTCAAACAGCAACTCACTTGTTACTAAATAGCAACTCACTTGTATGTACGTGGAGAGACGAACATATTCAACATCTGCTGTGAAGGTAAGGTGCCCGAGGGAATTGGTAAAATTTGTCTACTACGGCATGGTCTTTGCCCTCACCCCGTAGGTTCCTGCACAAATGGATACAAGTTACAGGAATAGCCTAATACGCACTTACAACCTTTTTCTTCCCAAAGGTTATGCTTGCCCCCCCCCCCCACTCACACTTCAAATTCTGGTGGAGCCACTGTTTGTGACAAGCAATGTTTATGTTGTGAAACATTTTAAAAGATGGTGCTTGTGTCGGAAACTTGAGATTTGATAAGTTCAAGCTTCAAAGTCGAGGCTGCTGTATATATGCCCAGTGTGGGGAGGTCAAAGAGCTACTACTCAAGATAGTCCATTAAAGTTCAAGACGTGATAAAACGAAACTTACTACTACTGAATTTTCTGTAATTTGACAAAAACACTCAAATTTGAATCCAAGCATTTAATAAGTCATTAAGAGGGAGGTCGCCAACATACAATGTTGCATTATGGCAGTATGGTCACGTGTCCCTCTAAAGTTGGTCAATGGTAGCCCACTCCTTGATATGAGTTATCATGTACCTATCCCTTCCGTAACAATGGAGGGAATGCGTGTCATCATGTGTGCTTTCTCGTATATATAGGTATACATGGTAGCAGAGTTAAAAGAGGAAAAACAAAAACAAGCCAAAACATCATGATCGTGGAGTAATGTTCTTAACTTTAGAAGTGGCCATTGACCCAGTTTTCGGATTTGCCATAAATCTATACAGCTATAGTAGGTAGAATATCATGACCGGCACAGAGCTGTTGAAGTGACAATAATTTGAGGAGATACCATTGGCTGCTAGCTTTTTTGCAACCAGCCGTACTTTTATTTAAAGGGTGTTATAAATTCCTTTTGAAAACAGAAAAACGAAGAAAGCAACTAATACTAAAAGTCTGAGTATTGTTCTATATCACAGGATGATAGCCAATCAACCAACGCTATGCATCCTTTTGTATACAAAATTAAGGCTTCCGAAAAAAGTGTTGATTTCAGAAAAAAATGATGAAACACGAAATGAAAACAAAGACGAAGAACCAATGACAATGCTACTGAGTTAATTGAGCTAATGATTCAACTCCGAATTAATAGCCTACAGGCCTACGTGAATAAAAAATGCGAACAATCAGGGCAATCAATGAAAGAACTTACTAAACATAGACAAGTCTTCAACGATCATGGAACATATTTTTCTCTCTGTTTTCCGCAAATATTGTCATTCAATGAACAGAAATACGTGATGTTTTGCACACGGCACTCTCCTTCTTTGATATTTGATATGAAATATTTGGGCAGGCATTAATGATCTCCTTGTCTTTATGGAGATGGTGCGTCATCTCTCGTAAGGGTGGCAGAGGATTTTGGCAGGTCGTTGTCCCATGGCATTAACCGAGCGAGAGGTTCAAAGCAAGATGCAAAGTGTTCATTAAAAAAATTAATGAATAACACAAGGTGAGTAATACGATGAATTGTATGTTTCTATAAGAGATTGGATAACATTTACTATCCGAGCTTTCTCATTGAGAAAGTATTCCTGCAAAATGTTAGACAAAGAAATTGTTTTAGCTGGCAAAAAATGCTGTGAAACGTATTAAATCTAGGAAAATCTTCAAATGGGGAATTTGCACGTCCGTGGAGTAAAATTTAGTTGTGAAGTCAAACCGGAACGATGCTCTTAGCAATTTCCCTGAGGTAACTTTCAACTTTCATTCTAATTAGTTCTTGTGTAGGTCAACGTATCGGCTAAGGGGCTACCGTCCACTGGGAGGGGAGTGGGTCTTTGGGGTGAAGGAAAAAGTTGTCAATAAGCTTCAGGTAAACTTAGCAAAGGGGGTAACCAAAGGGAATTAGAGGGAGTTCGATCTATCGTCAATGAATTTAGTACTCTAATGTTTAATGGTGCACGGTCATGTAGTCATGAGTGCGTTATTAGATATAGGAGGCAAACGGTCATTTACCGAACCCCTGCTCGCCCCAAAGAAATCCAGAGTTAATAAATATTGGGCAAAAATTGTATATAAGACAAAAAACAAAATACTTTGCTGAAACTCATAAGGCCAGAGAAAATGAGAAGTGGCATTTCCTGCAATCTTGAAGGCATTTTTATCAAAAAATTTCTCTGTACGCTAGGCTTAGATACTGTCATAACTGCTGGGCCCCACTTCAACCTTTGCCCCCTCAGCCCCCAGATGAAAAAAGTCTGGTTACGCCACTGTATTGTAGTACATTTGTGCTATTGATATGTACTTTCTAACAGAGATGAAAAACAGCCGCACGTATTGCACTGGTGTAATCTAAGTCAGGCATTCCATCAAACGGTTGCTTTCATCCCGCGTTCACCATAGGGCCACTATATACCGGTATTGCAAGGCGAACTAAAGGAATGTTTGACGATTTTTCACCCATAGAACACATTTTAAAGTATTGAAGAATTTAATTCATTATTAGTCACTGTTCAAATTTTGGCACTCGTCATTATGAATTAAATTGGGACGGGTTCCGTGAAGTGACTCAATTCAAATCCTGCTTGCAGGCCTAGCCCCCCCCCCATCTACATTTTCTGTACTCGCTCTAATCTACGGGAAGGGGTGGCGAGCAACAATCCAATGCCCCTGACGAATGCCACAGGTTGTAAATTATAGGACTTTAAGGAAATTTGAAAAAAAAATGGGCATGGATAGAAGAAATTTCGGTTTTATTGAAGAAATTTGTAAACTTAAGGGGTTTTGAAAGATCTTCCCAACTTTAGAGCGAAATCAGTAAGCAATCAAGGCGACTGGTCCCTTTGGGCTTAGAGTTATCGTAAGTATTAAGGTTCACCAACGAAATTGGAATATTTCACCAACAGATAGCAGCCTTCTCCGACGGACGCCACGCCATGGTTCCTGCCTCACCCCAACTCGGGGCCGACCCTGCAAGGCGTTCGGTTTTTAGCCGAAATTCCCCTAATTCGTAAACATGACATGAATCTGATAAAGGGCATGGGGAGGGGGTTACGTCCCTGAAACCCTGCCTCATAAGCCCATGACAGTAAAATAATTTTCTTCGAACCCTTTTCGTTTTAAGTATATTCGAACTTGGGGTATACTTTGACAGCAAGCTGTTGTGGTGTAGTTGCGATCTCTTCATTGTCCCTCCCACCCTTCCCGCACGAAACTTCCCCGAAAGTTACGAAAAATTGTCCTGGTCACATTAAGGAAATACTACCTCCAAGGCAGTACTTTAATGGTTACACTTGAAACATATCATGGAGCTATTACGGAATAGTTCAATGCTTTAATACAGTTCAACCTCGATATAGCCCGCTGAGCAAAGGTTTTCGTAAGCGGGAGCCGAAGACAGCCGCTACGCAGGCTTGTCTCATTGCAGGACTCGTGTACAGGATGAACTGTTTTGGCAGTTTTAGGGAGATGGTAATTGTAAATTAAGAAAGATCCCGGATGTGTCCTTTTAGTTAAAGGAAAAAGAAATATTGCTTTCTAAGTAGGTACATATGATGAAGCAACAAATTATAAATAAGTAACAGCAAACAGCTTTATTGTAGCTCGTTCCTTTCTAGAGATATGGCTATTTATTGCAATGACATGGTGCCACAATAAGATGACTTGGAGCAAGTCTATAATGTCCTATCAGAGCCACATTAGGGCAAATCTGTAATGTATATCTTTGTTT
>WURT03062172.1:3450-13793 GCA_009936505.3 Holothuria glaberrima | reverse complement strand
CAGCGCAGCTTGTTATCTCATATCCCGCACCACACAACTTTGTGTACACAAACAAGACCTGCAGACATAATTTCAATGATGCAACTTCCTGTCACTTGAACCGGAGGCGATCAGATCTCATGCAGGGGATCAACTGGGAACGCTCTTGCGGTTAGTCACAAAACTTTCCAGTTGACTGAGCTTGGGGGGATCAGCACCAGGAGATCAAGTGGGAACACGGCCCATGATGCAAAGAAACTGTCTTATGCCTACTGAGATACACAAAAGTGTATGTGTGTTACTTTCTAAGGTATGAATTGTAGTAAAAGGACAAATGCAGTCACTGCAATTTCAGTTGAGCATACCCCCTCCCCTTATGCAAGATCATGCATGGTTTATTATGTAACACCATTTTTCTGTCACTAGATCTTCAAAGTAATGAGTGGTTATTCCTTGCTATACCTAAAAGATGAAATATATATGTTATAATTTGTAATAATTCAGGCCTTGAAGGCAGTTGTTTTACAATGCTAAGCGACCACAAATGTAGAAGCCTGTGTGGCTTATGAATTAAAACTTCACGTTGGGTGGCTAACCAACTCGACAATTTAGACCAAATCTGGTCTGTTTTGAATTTGGGAGGCCAGGTGAGGTGGGAAAACTGTAGATTGCTCTTGGATGAAAAACCCACCTTACTTTGACTCAACCAGGGATCGAACCCCAAGCCTCCCGGTTACCAAACTTCATCACTTCAAATGCCACGGCATTTATCCACTCAGCCATGGCACCCGTTGTGATGTTATGGAACATGCATGAATAAAAGTCGCAGGGAAAATTGGAGGAGATTTGACCCCCCTTCAAAAAAAAAAGAAAAATCAAAAAGAAAAAGCTTGAGGCAAATGCTAATGCCCTTAAATATAATCTATACTATCTTGTCTACAATCATTTACTTCTAGTCTGTATCTGAATAAAGAAATATTTCTGACATAGTATGTTTAAAACACCAGATAGGAAAACAAAATGAATCCTGCAGAGAAATAAAAATGTTTTATAACATTGAACAACTACAATGTTTGGGAGGCACTTACCCTAAATACATTGCTAACCCCCAGCACACAACTCATGACTTTACTATAGTAACAGAGAACATATTTAGATTGATAGTCTGTAGGGAGGTAGGCTCCACTAAACCTAACTTTGCAGTGAATGCTTTTGTGAAAGTCATCAGTAACTTCAACAGCCCATTCATAAGTACAGTAATGTCTGTGGACCGTCTGGAAGCCAATCTGTGGATCAACAGAAACAATCAAACATGAATATTCATACTTGCATTAGACTATGGTTTTAAAGGAAGAAACTGAACACGAATATTCAGAGAGAACAAAATTTACATACAGTTGCTCATCGACTTCAGAGAGAAAATGAGAGTCTACAAATCCTTGCTTCCCTGTCAAGGAAAATTTTTTGATTAAATCTAAATTGGCCAATCATGTTCTTGAGGCAGGAAAACATCAATACATGGGAAACATTGGGTATCACTTACTACATCCTGTGTTCATTTAGGAGGGTATTATTTTGAGACAAAGTGCACCCATCACATTTATGTAAATGCTATTGGTAGCAAGCGCCATTTTGACAGAAATATCTTTGCAGAGAAAATGACACATGTATTTTGAGTACTAACTTCTTCAATCCAAAATAATTACGAACAGACACATGGTACAGGTCCTTCTCTTACTGAATGTGCATTTTACTCAAAAAATTGAAGCTCTAATTCTGCTCTAAATTAGAAGACCCATGTTGATGGCTTATGTTAGGCTACATTCAACTTACACACATGATGCAGGCCTATACTTGGAATTGATAATAAAATGTTGTACAGTGCAAATGGGTTTTTCTTACAGCTATAATGGGCCTTTGTGGTGCCCAAACACCTCATGGGGTTCATGAGTGAATTTGGTAGCAATTATTTTGGGATTTATTTTTTACAAGAGGAAACTTAAATGGCAAAAAAGAAAATTTGACGTCAGTTCTCCATTACCAATTTGTATGCCGACTACCCCAAAATCTTCCTTCAGTATTACATGTGCCCTAGCACATAAGGCATACATACAACCTTGTGGTTTGGACAGATACAGAATGGCATTTTGTCGCACCTGATGAAGATCTGCTACTTCAGGTTGATGAAATAATTGCAATTAATGGAACTCTCTTTCCATGTGTTTTCTGACTTCATAAGATTAATTGATATGATATTTTTATAATTTCTTCTTTATTTCACACTTTTGGACAAACTTAATTTTCTAACTATTGTTCAGAATGAGGTGTTTTTTTGCTACTGGAACTAAAGAATTAGATCATACAGACTTTTCACTGTCAAATAAAAGTTGAACCTCCATATGATATCAGTCGTGTGTTTGATGACCTCTCAAACTACAGTACCTTTGAAAGACATACTTGCCAACTCTACCGATTTGGGTGGCAGAATACCACTTTTTAGAGATTTGAACCAGCGATCGATGTTTTACTCTAATCTACCGACTCATAGAGTTTATTGAAAGTAGGATTTAAGTTACACTTTGCTGTTCAAGCATGCATGTTGTGCGAAATTCACCCAAAACCAGCTCAGAAAATGTTGATAAAAATACGATCCATTGATCAAGCTTGAGCTAGGAGATATGGATCGATCGAAACCTGCACACCCACGTACGTACGTATGTGTGACGGCAAAAGAATGCATGGATAGTCCGACTGTATTGTACTCGATTGTTTATATCTTTTGCAATCAGAGCGTGCACGGGCCCACGGCCTGACAATAATCCCATCACCTACATATAGACTTAGGTAAAAATTAAAAACTATAACACAAACTCAATATGAGATTTTTGTTTACTGCATAGCCAACATGTTCTATTTTCACGGTTCTTCAGTACCAACAACAAAATAGTTGCGCAAGTTGGTCTGCAAAATATCAAGGGCAAATCATAGGCCTACCATATCAGGCACATTGGTGTCCAATGGTAACTACAAAAGCAACAACATACATTTGTTTGAAGCTGCTGTGTGATTCTGCATACTTGCAGAATGATAAATTATTTGCCAGCAATATGTGTGTATTTAATTTCTATAGGATTATTCCTACAAAATGCCAGTAGTTCATAAAATACATAATGATTTGTCTCCTTATGCATACAAAAATACCATATAAAGTATGCACCAAATCACATTTTCACATTAAAAAACAAAAAAAGCTTCAAACCGTGGGAGGGGGATACTCTCACCCTCCCCCCTTGCGTGCAAGCACGCTCGTGTTCGGTCGCTTCGCTCCCTTGCAAAATCTACCACTCACTTTGACACTTTCAAATGTTGGCAAGTATGGAAAGATAATTACTGAAAACTTACAAAGCTACATTTTCAGTTACTGAGTCAGATTATTAAAACTTTAAAACATATTTGAAGAGAGAGAGGAATCAAGGAAATTTTTTTATTTAGTCTTGCTCATTATCTGTAACAAAAGAAAATTGGCTTGCCTCATCACAACACATACCATTGTAAGTAGATACAAATGTACGTCCTAGGATAATATACTAAGTAGTGTACATGGCAAGACCTCTTGCAACGAACGTATGCATGACCAAAGTACTTTTTGGAAAAACAAGTTTTGAGTTAAACCCATTTTTTTTCTGGCCACAAAAAGCAGTTTCTGGTTATGGACTAACCGTCCTAGCCTTAATACATTACACTGAAGGCTGTTTTTTATATAAACCATTAGCCAAGCTTTCCATATTTTGGAAAAGTAACAATATTTTGGAAGGTGGGAATGCCCTGATAACACAGCAAACTCAATACGATACTTACCCACAATTAAATGAGTAACCAACTCATCTCTAAAATACACGTAACTGACTTGATCACATAGTGGGGTGACTTGTTACAAGCCTGCTTCCACCAAACCCAAACCTAATAAACATTTCATGTACACCACTGATAGCTATCACAGGTTTTTACTTTAGCAGATATTTCATCTACATAACTGTAAAGTAGTCATGGTTATTAAACCATAATTGACCTTCAAGTGTAATCCATAAACCTCCCTTCTAATGGCAAAATACTCTATCAGCATCCCTCTATTGTAAATGCTGCTTCAGTCATGTCAAAGGTCATCTATCTATTACAATCTGCTGTTTCAGTCAGGTCAAATGCCATCTATCTATTATAATCTGTGGTTTAAGTAAGGTCAAAGGTCATTCATTACCTTGTACAAACCAATCCAATCCCAGCTACTAGTCTTGGTTTCAGGAGCAAGAGTATATGCACATTCAGAGAATCCATTTTTCTTCCAGGATTCAATAGGTTCAAAGGCAACAAATGGCAAGAGAGGATCAGAGGACACCTGGAGGTAAACACAAAAGTAATGATATGTAGTTAATGCCAGTTATGGTTCTCAAATGTAATGATAAGTCACAGAGAAGCACCTGAAGAACACATGGTGTAGAGTGCAAATTATCCCTCTTAACCCCCCAAAACGATATTGACGAAATAATGAAATTGCCCCTCTACATTCTAGTTGATAACACTGTACAAGAGTACAAAAAATTCCAAAAGTAGCACCAGCTATGAGATCAACAGGGGTAAAATTTTCCTCAAAATAGCACAGATTTTATAATTAAACAGTATTTGGGATGCCCATGGTTTCCTCCTTTCACTACTGCAAAATTGTCTTCAGACAAGCCAACTTCATGTTATCCTTCTGAGACTTAACAAATTTTTATCATTTTCCCATAGTGAACCTAAATCACTGTATTTTCACTTCACTTTTACTTTCACTTGCTACTGCAATTAAAATACCAGCAGGAAGTCACAGGGTTTACAGCAGTAGACAAACATTTCCAAATTAAATACTTTCAACTTTGTCACTTATCTCTTCAATTTAAGACAATTTTGATGAAAACCTCATGTGGAAAAAAAAACAATGACAAACTGCCACTGAACAAAAGCTCAGGAAAACACGAAAGTGAAGGAAATTACTGATACAGGAATGAATCAAGAACTGTATGGGTATGTTTTTGCAAAACATAAGCTTTTATGTTAAAGAAACATTACTTATATTGTGCAATAAGGACTTCCTTGATTTGAAACCATACTCTAATCATCCCCAGCTAATTTTTCTGTTTTCCTAGAAGAAAATATCTTTCACGATAAAAACCAATACCTACTGTAAAGTGAATTATTCAGAGGATACATCTTAAACTTTAAGAATGAGTGAAATTTTTTTACAGCTTGCTTTCAGCACCTTACTCTAAAATTTTCATTATCTTCAATTAATTTATGCTAAGGTAATCAGATATTCAGCCATCTTCAAGTTTAATGTGGAGATACTACCTGGACTGTGAATTCTGCCAAGACTGGCTTGTGATCACTCCACAGAACATCTCCATGTGAGGTATATGTCTTCTGCTTCAAGTCAAGTACAGTGTTTGCAGGGTGCCATGTCTGTAATTGATTCACTCTCCACAGTATCCTGTCAGTCCATGCTGGTATTCTCTGTTTAGGACTGTAGAGGCAAGAGAACAGACAGAATATGAAGAATGAGTCATTAATCTTTGATGTTTCCAAACCAGTGTTATGGCTGAATGGATAAAGGTAGTAATATTTGAAGCAATGCAGCTTAACAGTTTGTATGTTTAGATTTCAATCCCCAGCTAGGTAAAATATGTTTTCTTTTTTTGTCTAGATTTGTCCATAAGCAATCCATGATTTCACATTTGAAATGATCTTCCAGTTTGATATAAATTGTGCAGATGGTCAGGAACCTAATGTGATGTTGTCATTTTTGTCATGTCCTCAACATTCAAGTCTTCTTCACCATTTGATACTTCCTACAAAAGGATCCATAACATTTCCAGCTTCCTGAACATTTCTGGTCATTTAACATAAATGCCCTTCAAGGCTAGAAGTATATTTATTAAACAGGATATGTGGAAATCCAAATATTTGTTAAATGTTAACAGCCCTCTTCAAAATTTCTCTTGGACTATTCCATATTTCTTTTCTAAAGTTTACTCTCAACAGGGCCTTAACCAGGATTCAGAAACTGGAAGTCTCACTAGTAAATGAAACCCCCTCCTGCCACCTGGCACCTTTGATAAGGTCCTGATGTTGTGTAAAGAGTTGTTGGTGTGATTCTTCCAGAGCAAAATATTTGTACATGTTATGTATATCTTTTTAATAGCAAGAAAACTATGCCTACCAATTTTTTCTTAATGTCTCAGAAGCCAACCTGCATAAATTTGGCAATCTCCTCTATGATTTGGCTGTGAGATGCATTGCTAGCTAATGTCTTGGCTCTCATTCTCTGGACTGTCTTAAGTTAGGTTTGCCCTAGTGGAGTCCTCCCCTCCAGGTAATCCCCAGAAAAAGTTGTCAGAGGTGGGGGTTTAGGTCAGGAGACAGATCTGAGAGAGCTGTCAACCATTTTAATGGTATGGTGGTAGCTGTGATTCAGCAGTTATGGGCTTGGACTGAACATTTAATTTAAAGCGAGTTTGAACTTACAGAAATACAATTCATGCTGGGAAAGCTTCAAGTGGGTAATGTTTAATTGTAGAAGGAAAAGGAAATAGCTACTGGAGGCATTATGTGTAAGTACAAAAAAAAAAAAAAAAAAATACAAAATTGGTCTGTACCATAGTACAGCAACGTTCCCAGCATACACCCTTAAAGGGAAATTTTGCGTTTAAAATGCACCAAAATGGTATTCAAAGAAAATACCCTAAATTATTATTAAACCAATCAGTTTCACCAATAAACTCTAGCAATAGCTTATCTTCTTAAAATATTATGTATTATAAGAGTAATGGATGTTGCGTCATTTGAATTTTTGAAAGTTTGGGGGAACAAATTGCTTTTGTACAACAAATAACCGAATAACTTCATGTGAGAGCTTCATTTCTTGAAAAGAAAGCTACCATACTGTCTTCTTTTGAATTGTCTATTATTCTGTATCTATTAACATTGGTTCAAAAAATATGAAAAATTTTTGCAAACCAAATGCAATATTTCAATGAAATAAAATAAATAATATTCCAATGAAGCAAGAAATGACATGGACCTCCAGCAGAAAATGTTGGAAAAACTGCAACATTTGTAAAATTATGACAAAACAATGTTCCTATTTATGGGCCAACCAAAAAACAAAAAATCTGTCTATCCCTCCTGCTCAGGGTAGCCCTGACCACTGCGACATCTGTTTAATGGACAGGGAAAAAGTAGCTGGTTTAACTAAGTATAACAGTAGTACGGTCAGTTTACTTGCAGATACTCAGATTTTGATAACTTCTGTTAATCTTTTGAATTTGTTTTAGGATATTAGGAAAGTGTGACATGAAAGACATACACCAGCACAACAAAAGAAACTCTTCCTTTGCAACTTTACTGCTCTTCGGCTTGAAACAAGAAAATCCTCTTACCATTCCTTTCTTCCATTACTTACAAACATTATCTCAGAACCATGAGATTTGTTAAAATACAGAAAGCTGTACCCTTAGACTCCTAATACCCAACTATTGCAGCCAAGTGAAAGCTTGTAACAGGATGGTGAGCCATGCCTTAGTTAACACATTGATTGGGTGAGCACATACACAATGAACCTGTGTAATACTGACTTTCATAAAAGAGATTAGAATAAGCTGCTTTCAAGGAAAATTGATTAGTCAAAATCCTGTACCCAGCCTGATGGCTTTAAAGCACAACTTTATCCATGTAGAATCCAATCAGGAATTTATGAAGTCATACCAAAGTGTACACTGACAAATCCAGTAAACCATAAAATCCTCCCTTGGACAGAGAAAGTTTTCTGTATTGGCAATATTTCGTTCATATGGGTCCAGTCTAAATCCAGCAAGTGCTGTTCATAACAAAATTCAAAAGTGCAATTTTTAACAAGGAAATGATGCCATAAGATTGACAAATACAACTTTTCAACCTGCTCCTTTCTACTGTATCTATGCCCAAACCCAGTCTATTCTGCATCAGTTCCAGCTTTGTTCCAGTAGGTTCCAGCTCTGGCACTACATACACAAATCTAATGTATCATTAATACTATTATCATAAATGTAGCAAGTTACCTGCTGTCATAGTTATTCTGTTTTAGATCAAACTTGTACGTCGGCATAAAATTAATATTTCCTTCTTGAAACTGATCAAAAGCTCTCCCCTCACGCATTGTCTTTATGAGTTGATCTTTTTCCTTCAAGACGTGGAGTTTATTTGGAGCACTGAGAAACTTGACCGCTTCAGCCGTGAGATCTTCAAACCTGTAGTTGAGGTCTCCTAGCCAGAAGATGTAGCTAAAGGACAGGACATACAAGTATTAAAAAAATTGAATTAAAGAATTTTAAAAAGTTGTATCATAATTTTTGTGCCAATAACTATGTGGTACCAAGGGTGGCACCAGGATTTGCCCAACGGGGTCAAGTGCCCTGACAGGGGACAGGGAGGGGGGACCAACCAATAGCCCCAACAAAGGCTGTAAATTTTCAAAAGGATGTGGAATGTAAAAGTTTGGAGGGGCAAAGAAGGCCAAAAATTTTTGGCCTTTTTTACAAACATTTGAACACTTGGGAGTTTTATTGGAAGAAATTAGATAAATTTTTATTTTTATGGAGGAACTTTTAAAAACTGGTTTTTTTCTTCAAGGAAAATTGGAAAATTTGGGGTCTTTATTGAACAATCTGCCCTTCCTTTGGGCAAAGTCAAGCAGGTCATCAGGGTGACTGAAGGTTGTTGGATTTTCATATTTTATCAAATGGTTTAAGGTTCCCTGACATGATTGTAAGATTTCCCGATTGGGGGCCCCAGCTGGTGCCACCCCTAGTTGGTACCAATTGCCTGCAAAGTATCAAGTTAAGAAAAGTTTAAACCATTCTACCAAAATTGAAAAAGAACCATTTTATACTACCTTCAGAGTAAGATAATTACTACTGAGAAGCCAGTTTATTTTCCAAAGATTATCTCATAGTATTGTCATGTTATTAATGAGTCTAACATGAAAATTACATTTAATGCAGTTACTCAACTGAAATAAAGCATCTTTCTTTAACAACTAAAGAGCCAAGTTTGTGTAACACTGCTTTTTTACTGCATTTATACTTCAGTTACTAATTTATTGATAAGATGGCAGCCACATCGACGGGGACACAAATTTCTGAACCATAAAATTAGGCTCACTTTCTGATTCATGTAATGTCACTTCATTTGTGTACTGTAACTACTTAGCACACCTGTGCCTGCAGTGAAGTACCCAAAGTACATGTATACCCAACACTGACATTTTACCTGCAGTGTTTCAATTTGTGAGAACGGATTATACTTTGCCTTGTATTCACAGATTTTGGAAGTTATGCTTCAATATTGATATTAAAATTTGTTCACCCTACACATAAAAATCATGCTCTTGTACTCAAGCTTGTAAAGGGGGAGAAACTGCATACATCTGTCCTCCAACTAATAATATTATATTCACACTACAAGTCAATTGGTAATTACTTACTGTCACTACCTGTAATATATGAAACAAAAGATGCACTTACTCATGATACAAAATATGTGGAGTGTTAGGTAATGGAAATTCTTGAGCAGCAACTATTTGGTAATATTCTTTGTCTCTCTGTTCCCATTGTTCAGCATGTGCAGCCAAATGTACTACAACGAAACATATACTACGACCATAGCAGTCTAACCTAATGGATGCAGCTCCTTTGTTTCCCTGTGAAAGATAAATCAAATAATTATCAGTTAAATAATTTGCAAAAGTAAACTTCAAATATAAATCCATCCATTTCTGTGATAATGTTAGTACCTGTAGAATTACCTCACTGCAATTGGTCAAAAATAGACAATACTGAAATGATTAGTTAGGCTATATACTTTGCAGAAGAAACGATTAAACAGAAGTCTGTCCATGCTTGTGATAATATTACTACAGTATCCCCCTCCCCCACCTTACTGGTGGGCGTATTCACGAGCGACTATACTTACCCCTTGCTACATCTAATTTGCATTATTCTCGTGCCTCACGCACAACTCAGAATTTACCTCACTGCAACTGGTCATAGAAAGACAGTACTGGAATACATGTACTGTATATGCATGTACACAATCAAACTGGCATCAGTTTAATTACATTTTTACCACAACAGAATTAAAATATGTACTGTATGCGGTGCCTGACTATGAATCAGTTATGGAACATATTCCAGCATTAATATTCATTACTGAGAAAATATGAAAACTTCATGAAAGATTTACTAGGAACATGTTCACAACAAATCTGAGATCAGTAATGAATATCATGTGCATGCTTA
>WURT03062161.1:0-13793 GCA_009936505.3 Holothuria glaberrima | reverse complement strand
AATTGATGTTTAATACTTAATATAAAATTCCACTTAATAAAATTGTTTTAATGAGTGTTTTAAATTTTCAATTTGCTTATTTCAGTTGGGGGCTAATGGGGAGGGGCTGACCACTTGGGGGGAGCTAAAGCCCCCCAAGTCCCCCCTTGGCGCCGCCGCTGCTGGGTTTTTGTAATGTACAAGTAGTGTTTCGCATCAGTTTTACTGTACGTGAAAAATGCGGAAAGTGGTATAAGCAGAATAAACTATGGACACCGTGGGTTAAAATATTATTATCAGTTACCTTTCAAGTGATCTGAAGTTACATCTATGGATTGCCTCGCTGGCCGGATAAAACGGTCTCGCGGGGAGATACGGCCCGCGGGCTGAAGGTTCCCCACCCTGTAAAGCTATAAAATTCGTTATCTCCTCACTGACTATTGCTTCAAGAACACCAAATAAAATTATTCTCAAGAAGAAAAAACGGAGGTGTTTCCGTGTTTGTGTGTGTGTGTGTGTGCTTGAGGGGTTGATCTGCCTGTTGACTGATCGGATGTCGGCAATACTTGAGGAACAAAGTTAGGTCTTGCAGCCTGCCTTAAAACCTCTTGTGAGTACTTTTTCAAGTCAAGGGTCAGAGTTACAAGAACAAGGGAGTTCCTATACTAGGTGGGGGAAATTGATCAGTTAACATCCCTAACGGTTTTAATCAAGCAAGCGACGGCCATGGGGTTTTAAGGAAATTATGAATACTGGCATGACATTGAATATACGACGGACTTAGTGAAAAAAACAGCAGAGAACGCATGATAGTCAATCAATTCGAGAGAGGGCCAGTTAGTAATAATTGAGGGAATCCCTTGACTGGACAGCTGGAGCTGTAAATGTGGGGTAAAATGTTGTGGGATAAAGCTGTATCAAAGAAATTAATCAAAAAGCGAATGAATGCCAAGAAAAGTTAAAATTACAGCTTTGATACATCAATTATTTCATTTATTACTTTGCAATAAATAAGAACAAACGAAAGAAGGTGTAGTTAATATGTTGCAGGGACGAAGAACAATCTTTATTCGTATTTTCTTCAACGGTTTGTTGAATAACAATTTTATGTAATGTACACCGATAGATCCAACGACCATGAAATGCTTCATTAAAGCAAGAGTAGGTGGCAAGAAAGGATTGGCACGGAGTGCACAGTTGCATGATTTGTCACAATTTTAGTGTTACATGGGAGCATCATAATAGTGGGAGAAGGAAACTTGCCACTGGCGCTGCCACTTCTATAGGCAATTTGGGAAAGAAGAATATTTTTTCACTCTTTAATTTTTCAGAGAGGGAGAGGTTGGTGGGGGAGACAATTTTGTGGTGCTTCGCTAGGCAGCCTAGGCCTGTGTGTGTACTGTAAACGATTCTTCGAGGATAAGACAATTCATTTCCTCTTCAATTCTAGGGCTTGGTCAAAAGCTTAACCAGGGAATTAGAAGGGTGGAAACGGAAGTGGTCGCCATGGTTTGCCCTAAGTTTATCTTCTATGCTGTGGGTGTTTGACAACTCGGTTATATTTGGTATTTGAAAAGTTGAACATACAGGTAGATAATAACTCAATGCAAGGGAGGGGAATCCTTACGCCACCACATGAGAATAGTCTATTCAATATGTTTCGCAGATTTTCATCTGGCTATCTCGTTATGTCCGATTGATGCAAGACACTTGGTTAATCCGTAGGATCAATTACATTTGGTAAAAGGTTAAAGAATCTTTTTAATTGCTTGGATCTATTATACAGAGGCATGATCATTTGTACAAACGGGACTTAAACTTGCGGCAAAAACAAGGACAGTGATTTGTGTTGTACAATGGGCGGGGGGATGGAGGGTCGGAGGCTTACTCCCACCAATGTGTATGTGTGTACACATACCTATACGTACCGGAATATGTATATTTAATTGTATACGTATACAAGTAAGTTTATTTCTAGGGAGATGTATGCTTACACGCATAGGCGTAGGAAGCTGTTCAAGACTGGGGGTCTGGACCTTGTTTCGGATCACGGGCCGTCCTGGGGGAAAGGTCTAAGGGGACATTTTTGGATACTTGAGGGTCCTTAGATGCAATTTGGTGTATCATTTTGGACAAATTCTAAGGAAAATTACTGCAAAGTTTTGACATTCCTACAGAAAGAGACAAATAAGGGGTTTTGTCCTTGGAAAGTGGGGGCTAAAGCATACTTCCTCCCCCACAATTTTCGCTGGGGGCTGGCTCCCCCAGCCCTCCGCTTCCCACGCCCTTGCTTACATGCAAAATTAGGCCATGAAAGTATAACTATGTGATATTAATGATAGGCTAGTTGAGAAGGTAGTGTCACCGGAAGTATATTTTTTTTGTTTCACGTGTTTCCAGGGAGGTAAAAAAGAGATCTTGGAACAGGGACACAAGGAAGGAGTTTAAAACTATAGCCTACCTTTTCCATTTTTCATTTTCTTACGGTCGTCATTAACCCCCCCCCCCCAAATTAAAAAAAAGCACCCACTAATATATGATAGCTACTTAGTACACGGTGCATCTACAAGAAATGCATCATAAACATTGGATCATTTGGGAAGGATTATAAACGTGGAGACATGAAAAACTGACTCACTATCACAATATTCTCCCAACAGTTTTAGTGATATGCTAGGTGATTTTTTATTTGCTTGAAACATCGACATCGTGTGTAGATTGCGTTGATTTAAAGGCCCTGTATATGCGTTTGCATAAAGACTCATATTTTTGTGTGTCTACTAATACCTTGAAATTTAGGCATATATGTGGTAGTAAAAAACGAGTGGAAAACGTCGGAAAATAGCTATTCATGATCAATTGAGCCAAAGTATTATAAGCGTTGACAAAATATTGAGAGCGAGAGGAAAGTCTTCTGTTGCATTAACCAAATGTATGGGAGACCATGTCACTTATGAATCTGGGTAAACATATATTGCGGCGATTGACAGACTATTGGTTTATGAAGGAAAGGTGTTCTGTCCCCAGCTAAAGTAGGTGGAAATGGTCTCCTACATGGGTGTCATCCTTTTGTGTGGTAGGCTATAAGAGTGGGACAACTGAGATAATTGCTCTCGTCCCCTGTTAGGGGGCCGCTTTATAAAACAAAATGTGATAGGCAAAGGGGATTTTTATAGAAAGATTTTTCTTTCATAACGCATAGTTTAAGTTCTCAAGTCAGTTCTGAAAGTCTATTTTGAGCTTCGCTTGCAGACCTATGTTCTTACATGTTTTATTCAAGTATAAATAGTTGTAGGAAAGTATTTTATAGTGGGGGAGCAGAATGAAAATATACGGTCAGTGTCTTCTTGAAGAGTTTGTGATACTAAGTGGAGCGCCACCAAAGGTGGCGCGTAACGTACCTAGAAAAAAAAAGCCAAAATGGCTCCCAAATTGCAGGAAATGGCACTTCCCAGACCTTAAAAGTGCATCTCTAATATTCTTTACTTTGAGTTCTCATATTGCAGAAATTTTATACACTTCCAAAAGAAAAGTAATTGAAGTTTTGTTAAAAGTATAATACGGGGTGGGGAAACTTTACCTATGGAAGACTACTTGGACATTCGTGTCAACAGTCCTGGGGAGGGATCGGCTAGGAGAAGTTTGTCCCTCACCTTCGAAAGTTTTGCACGCATCCAGGTGGAGTTTAGATGCAAAATGGTGCACAGTTATTCATGCACTACTAAACTGGAACCTTTGGTGTAACAAGCAATACATATTTGGAATACTGAAAACACAAACTTCGTCAAAAGCCGACCAGGGTTGTTCACTCCCAACAGACACAGCCCACTGCGTAGCATTGTAGTGCTGATTTAGTAGCATATAAATATGATCTGCAGAATTGCGCAGGATACCAAAATCTGAAACGCATGTTTGAAAAATCTGTATTGATGGTAAGCAATTATGAAACACACCTCGACAGGGGATAACTTGTTTTGCATTGTATTGTGTCACATACGAGAGAACAACTATGCTATTGAGAATGAACTTTTCAACCTCAGCGAACAATAACTATGGAGGGTAGTTATGTATGTCAATGTTACTAGGTGAGGTTTTTATTTACTACGTAAAGCAAAGAAAATCCACACTTTGTGTTCGTATCAAAGAGTTTGCGCTCGTTGAGAGCAACAAAAGGTAATCCGTCGGGGCGACTGATCGCAGTCGAAGATTACTCACTTTATCGTACCCATTATCTTGACTACGGCTAACGAAGAAATTGGAAAATTCTTCAACGGGAGGGGGGCCGCTGCCCCTGTCCTCTTGTGCCACTATACTGGTTAAATAGTGATATAGGAATAGCTGTAAGTCATTTAATGATATTGCAATAGTAAAGTGTCTGGCAGGCCAGTGATTTCTTAAAACGCCGGCTATATACCTCCTGCGGCCCGGGTGTTCCTCATGCACCCTAATGAGCCTGTTGTAAATTTTAGTAAGCCTTTATCGGAAAAGATACTTACGTGTCAATAAACCAGCCAACAAAATTATCGGCAAGGGATTTTCCTACAAAAGTATGGGCCCCTATACCAGGGGTGGGGAACCTGACGGGCCGTTTTGAAGGTCATAGTCCACTCGCGGGCCGCACTCAGAGAGGGTGCAATAAGTTTTTCCCCATAGGACTCAGGCCAAGGGGCAACAAACAGGCTTTGGTGCCAGGGGACTTGAAAGTCTATAGGCAAGGACTGGGGCAAAGCCTCGCGTAGCTCCGGAATTTGCACTATTTTGTAGGCATTAGAATATTCATCCACTATCTTTAAATGAAAAAAATGCGTTTTGTTTTAAACCAGCTTTATTTTTCCTCATTTTAAATTGCAAAATTGTCCACTTTCTAACGTCTAATTCACTCTTCTGTCGGAGGGACAGTTCTTAACTCCCATCCCCTCCCCGAATCTACCGGAATAGATATAATGCCCACTGAGTTCCGTACTTTAATAGGTAGACCTACACATGCGATAGTGTAATTCTGTACAAAGTTATACACCTTGTCTGCGACGCAAAGCTTCCCTTACTTCAATAGTTAAAAGGATTCCGCACCTGATTTATCATATGCCTAACGAAATGTGTCATGTTACATTGTGCATATATACTGTGTTTGGTAGCAGATTTACGTAAAATACCCGGAAAGTGGAAGGGCTATAGCTCCTATAACCAGTTTAAGCGGTGGGCACAGTGAGTTAAAAAAATTATTGTCAATTATTTTTAAGAGATTCTGAATTAACATTTATGCAGAACCTCGCAGGCCCCATCAAATGGTCTCGCGGGCCGGAGGTTCCCCACCCCTGCCCTATACTCTTATGCATGATAGATAGTTTTCATCAGCCGGAGAAAGTTATCTTACCGTCTTTCGTATGCAATAGAAAAATGGAGAAATAATAAATAGATGAAGTACGCGAATTTTTTTCTTCAAGTTTTTTATATAAATTTAATGTCTTTATGTTTAATGTACACTGAAAATTGTGAATACCTTAAAGGGCATTATCTTCGCGTTTTGTCAGCTTACGCTACCCATACGTGAAGGATAGGGGGCGCGAAAAGAGGTTTTCGCCCCCACACTCTCAAGGGGGAGAGGTGGTTACCCCCCGCCGGTTTTCCTACACCTATGGTTCATATTTCTTCAGAGTATAATCCGTTTTAATTTTTTTATATAAAAATTGTAAGCTCTAAAAGAATGAAATAATGTGACTTGGTTTCTTTGTTTGCTCATTTGTTGGTTGTTTCAATTTCTAGGCTATGAATCAGGGTTCCCGCCGGACCTGAAGTGTACCCGACCCCAAGACCCTAAATGAGTTTCGGCATGGGGAGATTACACACATGAAATACTTCAGTGATTACGTTATTAATTTTCCACCTGTATGATAGGCTGTCACTTCGCAACTTACTATCCAATAGGCTCGGGTTCACGAGAAGCCACTCACACGGAATGACCAATTAGCTCACTGTCATATTTTACATCTATGAATATGTAAAATAAAATAATCCTTTGTTTACAGCTTACAGAAACGTCATTATATAAGTACTCAATCACGTGCCTCCACAGATTAGGGGTTTCCCTAAATCTAGTAAACCGCTATTATTTTAACTTCCTGGAAAACCCTAGATAAGTGCACTTAAGGCATTGCTAAGGAGTTGGTCAAAGAATAAATGTCAGGATGTAAATTGTCTCCTCCCCGAAAATATAAATAAATGACACAGGTTTGTAATTAACAACTCATTTTCTGTAAGCAACGGCTAGCCCACGACATCGAATACTTAGACCAATATTTGAGATAGGTTGACAACAGACGGCAAATATGTTTATCTCAACTTCAGCAACGAATATCGTAAGTTTTTATCTTTCTATTAACTGCATTTAATGAATTTTTGCGGTACGGTAAAGTTTGAAACCTATTTTTGCGCAACACAAGTAATTATCAAAAAAAGATCTGGTATCAAGTATGTTAAAAACGAGTGGTTGTAATTTAAAGTGTAATTAAACTATCACAGTGTTGTCATAACAGTGCCTGGATCTCCTGGTCGTATATCACTTCATCGTTTACCAGTTTACATAGGCCTATAGCAATTTTTAGTATTGTTCAGGACTGAAAAAATATTCTGCAAGAACGTTATTTGTCAGACTGGATCAGAACCAGAACTGCAGCAGAAATTACCCAGAATATTTATGAAGAACTTTCAACAGTTCAAAGAATTGTTACTTAAAATAAATTTACAGTAACTGGGCTTTTTGAAAAAAGGCGCATTTTAAAATAAATCACAATTAAACATTGCTAATGAAACTTAAATCATAAGTTCATGACCTACGACAATGGGACTTGTTTAAAAAGAAGCCTGTACAAGGTCGTACACAGAGGGGGATTGACAGCAGGGTCCAGAAAAATTTTTGTCGCATTGATCTGTGTAAATTTCGGTGATTTTAAAATGAACATTATTTAAGTGGACTTTGTAAGGCACGGAAAGTGCCATCTCTGGCAATGTGGGAATCCTTTTTGGCCTTTTTTCTCTCAGTACACTTAACGCCAATTGATGGCGGCCCTCTGCTTTGCTCCCCGCCGAAACAGTTGTTCGTACGGCCATAGAGCTTTCATTATTCCCCAACCTTCTAATTCCCTAGTGTCATCTCACAGTCATAATACTGCTTGCCTAAACAAATTGGCGGCAAAAGCAATTTGCCGTTAAGTCAGTACGATACATGTACTGCTTCATGTACTAACACTGTCTTCCTAGTATCACATTTTCACAGTTAACCATCGTGATATTGAAGAAGGGAAAT
Organism: Holothuria glaberrima; assembly: GCA_009936505.3. Lineage (NCBI taxonomy): Eukaryota > Metazoa > Echinodermata > Holothuroidea > Aspidochirotida > Holothuriidae > Holothuria > Holothuria glaberrima. The sequence continues at coordinate 6,511 of WURT03062161.1, read as the reverse complement.
TACGTTGAATTTGTATTAAATACAATATTACCGGAAAGTCAAATCGGATATTACTAACTAAAAGTATTGACGTAGTTACGTGTGAAATTTTAGTAAATAGACCACTCTAGCCTTCATCGTACCAATTTTATTCTGAACTGCTGGTGATCATCCAACTTATATCTCTGACAGCATAAAACTTACAGTTATGATAAAATTGCAAGCAAGTACAGATGAACTTAAGATAAGTCTTAAAACCATCTAATGAAACCAAATTGTCCTGATACTAATTGGCATGAGTTGTTGTCTTGCCGTTTAATATTTCAGGCGTCTGGTCCTTTATGTTCACCAACTTTTTTCCTCCTTCTTTTCAATTTTAGGCGTATTTGAAGACGTGTGCAATAATAGCTTGGCTGATGACGTCACTATGGTACCTTTGTCAAGCCTCACCACTCCCATCGTCTAGTGATTTGCAATGCGTGTTTCCTAATGACGTTCTGAGAGAGAGGTACGAACGCACAAAACAAAATTTCTACCCTTATCAACATGCATTTGGAATTGAGGCTTTTAACGAAAATGCATCAATACCATCCTGGCTCATTTCTTCATACGATGAGGAACAACAAGTAACCGTGTGTCCCGAGAACCAGTCACCTCGTCCATGGCGTGCTAGTCCTATAAGTGATAGCGTTTGTCCTTGGTACTATGAAAACGATTATAAACCAAATCGTTTCCCTGCCATTGTAAGCAGGGCTGTATGTTCGTGCAGGGAGTGTCTAAACCCTACGACGAGTCATGTCGACCCTAGTTACACGTGTAAAGAGATAAAATACAAAATACAAGTTTTAGAGAAAGTTGACTGCATCGAGGGTCTCTTTAGATATAACCTAACTACTCTTGACGTTCCAGTGGCTTGCGCCTGCTTAAGAAATCCGTTGTGAAACGATCCTGTCGAATAAAAAGAAAATTAATTGCTCATGCCTCAAACCCCGTCGAAATGTTCTTTGAAATAAAACATTGGGAGAAACTACGTATGGATTGTTTGACCGAAATAAAGATCAATGACCTTTCTTCTTGGTTCTGCGTAACCATGATGTACCTACATGGAATGGTATGAACACTTATTTACGTTATCATTTGCGTGTTTCTATTCGTGGTGCATGTGTAAGTCAGTCATGCTGCGCTGATGGTTCAAATTATTGTAATGCATTCACAACGTTATTTTCCATTCACAGAATACACTGCAAGTAGCTAACGATGTTAATGTAAGTTTCAGTGATGTTTATGAGGGTGAAGAAAACTGATCGCAATAACGAATAATTTTGAGAACCATACTGAATTAGAACCTTTGTGTACATTGGGTGTTGGGAAGGAAAAATTTTGTTGAGGTGAAGGGCAAAAGAAATGAAGTTTTCCTTCCAAAAGAAGGAATATTTTAGCATTTTCATATTCTTAATTTGTCAATGACTTTCATATTTGATTGTATTTTTGTAGTTCCTAAAATGCGGTGTTTGGACAGACAGCGCGGATTCTATTTCATGAATTAATAATACTTGGATGTTATTGTAAAATCTATGTAACCAATGATAAACCATTGATCATTCACAGTCATCTATTTATCCAGCAATAACATATACAAGACATTATACCAAGTTTTACTGAATTTATTAAAATACAAATCTTAACATGTTTGCGCCTCCTTAAGCTGGATGTAATATTATTTTTAATGATAGCATTATAACTGTCGTAAGAACTGATTGGTTTTTACAAGAAATTAATTTATAAAATTTGAAGTCCTTTTAATAATGTTTGCAATTTATCTCCAGTACTACTGCATTTATATCGCATTCAGATAAACTCCTCAAAAGAAGCTCTATAAATAGTTGTAGTTGTCAACATCTTGCTAGCACCTAAAATTCTTCTCTTCATTTCGTAAGACGAAATTCAAACTTTCATTTGATGTTAACAACAAATGTGGAAGCAAAAGCCAAACATTTTCGACCCCTATACTGATAAAAACGATGTATGTGAAATATGACATAGTTCGATATAAATGTGTATGTGGATATTTTATTGCTTAATTTTTAAGGTCGGGATTTAGCCATTTGCAGTACAAGTTAATATTGTAACATAGTGACTAAATATTTGTTAAGAATTATGTTAATATAATTTTCATATTTATAATAGACGAATTTCTAGAATTTATTTTCCTTTACAACTGCTTTATTTATCAACAAATGTGTTGGTGTCTAATAAGGAATGGTTTATTTTCTATTTCTAAATGGTATTGCATTCCTCAGGAGGAATGGTTTTAAAGGAGTCGTTACAAAACTATGTTACTTGCTGCAATATATCACCGTTAAGAAACCGACTACAAAACAAGGGAACCGCTTGTACGAGATATAATGACATCAAGGACTTATAAATTATAACGCGATATGCTACCTTGATTTCTATGCATCTACCAAAAATTACGTAGAAATGTAGTTTGAATTTTCAGAAAAACTTCGTTAAATTTCAGTAAAGAATCATAAGCCGACGATAGTCACTGGAATAAGTAAAGCGGATTTCTACAGAACTTGAATACAACAAAGAACAGAATGTCTCATGCAATATTTTCAGTCTTTAAAACAAGCAGTAACATTTCACCTTGCAGTGCAATAGCTGTCTTATGATCCCTTAAAGCGTCCAATACTTTACTATTTTTTATATAATATAGAGACCTTCACCCTTACTTTACTTCCGACGAGTAATTAAATGCCTACCATTTCCCCTTAAATTACGCAGTCCTTTTGTCAGAGGGTTGTAAACGAGCGATCATGACCGCCGATGAAACTGCCCCAAATAACAAATCTATTTATGGAAGCAGGATATCGACATTTTTACAACGTCTCCTTAAAACCGGATTTCCCTTACCAACAATTTCTATTTCAACTTGTTCGGGAATACCTGGCAACTGCTGTACAATCTTGACATTCCCGATATAGTTCTTGGTGTGCTACAAAAATGAAAAATATCTTACACAACTGCACAAAGTGCTGTGGAAAACACTTCCCGTTTTATCGGAACAAATATCACGACAAGCGACAGAGTATGAAATTGATTTTATTGTCTCTCAGTGATTATCATGTACGTGTCTTCAGGTGTTTGTTTAATCGGCTTCTTTGTCATACATAGGAAAAGTTTTATTTTTACCAAGCAGAGACGATTTTTACGTGGTTTTGCATATTCGCAAGTTCCCCACATAATTTGACGTTTAATAGATTAATTTAACGATCGTCACAATACGTTATGCTAACAGCACATGTTTTTAAGGCAATAGGCAGTCGCCCCATAATTTGCTTTGAAAAAAATCAGCAAACTCTTGCAGATCTCCGCTTATTGCATACATCTTTGAAGACGTTTTGAACATAACTATTACAAACAATAGGTAAAGCAAGGAGAATTTCTTGAATTTCATAATTCACTAACAAAAATATTGTCACATGATCAAAATACGCCATTCATGAACTGGAGTGACGGGGCATACTAACTCTGATTGGGGTGACTGCATTTTCCCTTTAAACATATGTTGACGAACCGGACAACCTATCCTGGACTCCTTCCCAGGAGATCTCCTCCCGGACAACGGCCCCGTGACTTCCCCCGGACAACTCCTAAACGGAAACATGCCAGCAACAATTCCCACTCCCCTGAAAATGCTAGCATCCCCACCGGAAAATTCAGAATTGTCAAGGATGCAACTATTCACAGGGATTGTCTGAACCTTTGTTATCCTGGGGTAGCCAGCCACTTACAGACTGTGGGCGCGGGGAGTCAGGGTTGGGATTTGCAGTGTGGGGATTTGCAGGGGTTTTGTCTGTGAACCATATTTTACAAAGCAAAAATAGTTTAGATACAGCAAAAAATTCACAAACCAAAATCAAATTTTTCAAATTACAAATTATATGAGCTGGAAGTCCCCCAGGGTGTAGTTAAACCTAAAACATAGGCATATTTTTATTCCTGTGGCCACATAGGGGACAATTCCTCACAGACCAGTCGCTCAACTCAATAAATTTGCATGCCAAATTTGTTTCAAATCAAGCAATAACGACGAAAGCCGGGTTGCAAGTGCTGCCGAGGGGGCTGTGTAAGTCACACACACAGCATAGACTAATATAGGAACTAACTGGAACCATGGAACTACCATGGAATCCGGTGTAGTACTTCCATGTAGTACTTCCGTGCTCGAACTTATGAACAGTTCTCTATAAATTATCTTGTCATGAGGGTCGCGCACTGGAATCTCATCAAATGTTTGACTAAATTCAAATTTGTCTAAATTTGTCCATTTTGAGCGAAATTTCACAAGCGTATGATCCAATTGCTTACTTTCTAAATGTTTCTTAAATGTTTTCAGAGTGTGAGATTGTCTTTGCCATTGGTCAGTTGGTCAGCATGCAGAGAACTATAATAAGAATGACTGGCCGACGCAGGCTTGGGTTAGTTAGGTTTTAGGGGCATTTCTTGATGGCTGACTATAGTACAGACAAAATAGCAAGACATTACTAAGAAGATAGTAACTTTACTACAATGCCCGACATACGGTGAGCCTTAAACATACCAAACAACACAATTATATTTTTTCCATTTTATAACTATCATAAATCAAACTATTTAGTCGCTATGAGGCAAGAAGGACAGGGACGGGTTGAAGGACAACGGAATCCCTGGGCTGCTACAAATATCTGCGGAATATATACTACACTGTGAAATGTTCTGATAGTTAAGAACTATCTAATTACAACGCACCTGGGTCCTACCTTTCCCCGAGAAGGAAGGAATAGTTGAGGCATTTGTGTACTAAAAGAAATAACAACGTCCTTTCTCAGCCCTTTTTTGCACAATGGGAATTGATAGTAAAATTTTCATTGTCGCGACTTAGGCCTATAGCGTAAAGACGGAACCTTGTCACAGTTACTAAGATCTGCGTTACTGTGCATCGTTGCGGTTCCAGTAGTGTATGTATACGTAGTCTCAGAGGCGTATTACTATGGCACATGTGACAATACAAGAAGTGTTCACAGTCACGTCTGTTTGCGAATAAAAAAGGTGTTTTTAGAATGTGAAATAAAACAACGATTTCAGAGAAAATGGAAAATAAAAGATCCATGATCAGATGATTTGAAATTTGTTGTGTATTAATTTATCAGGGGGAAGGATTTCCGTCAATAAGCAAAACAAAAATGATTGTACTTAATTTTTCTAGGGTTTTTTTGGATCCTTAAACACTGGAAGGGAAATAAGACAAAGACCTTAAGTAACAATCATCCTAAAAATGGCCAACCTAGAGGGGAAATTCCGCTTTTTTAGTTTCCGAAAAGGAAACTACGGAGTTCCTTAGTGTTGGTCTTGCAAAGCGATTGTCAACGAGACTTTCAGCGTACAATAGCGTACAAGCTCTTAGCTTTTTTTTTCAAAATTATGGGCATTAGAATATAGTAAGCTATCTTCAATGGGCGTTTGATGTGCATTTAAGTACCTAACAAAATCACAATTTGGACCCTTTTTAAAAATGAAAAACACACACACACACACACACAACTCGCACTAACAACCTGCCTTGAAGATGGAAGGGAATTGTGCCTGGGGCTTGGAGGATGATGGTACGGATTGTATGGGGCTTTTGAAGAGGCATATCATTCAAGCTGCCCTACGGTAATTAGTGGTGCAATTATGAGAAGTAATAGTGATGTCTTGGCCGAAAAAATGCAGGTGCTAAGACATTATGGTAACCCAGAGTCTAATCTGCTAATACATTACATTTGAGGCTGTTTCGACTCCATACGATTAGCCCAGCGCTGCATATTATGAAAAAGAGAGCAAAAGGTAATGCACTGATGGTTGCAGAAAAGAATTTGAAATCATTGAGAGAATAAGTAGATCACGAACTGTTGCAGCGAATGACCTCTTATCGGTAATTACACTGGAATGCATGGTATGCATTGTCTGCCGACTAGACATCAAATCACTAGATTATATCGCACATGGGACAGTGTTTTTTCTATTGTTAAAATATACTCCTCTGTTATATGTGTTTATTACAACTTTATTGAATGAACAAATAAAGGAACTGTGCGATTGAAAATGAAATTCCAGACTATTGCAGAAACTGTGAAGTCTGCTACTTATGTTACAATCACTTGTTAGGGGCAGGGTCTCTTACAACTCCTTGTTGGGAACAGGGAGTTGTAAATACCAACTCCCTGGTGTGGGACGTTCTCTATTTACTGTAGTTGCATAAATCCAAACGGTAATAGATAATCGATTCATCTCTACAGGGCAAGAGGCGCTCAGTAAATGTTTCTTGAAATTTCGAGCAAAACTGGAAGAATCTCAGAAAAATTAATATTACTTTTTCCAAAGTCCCCTAGACTCTCTTGGAACCCCCAAGGAATTAGGGCGAAGCCTCTGTTGTGCGTGATGCTCCGCATAAGCAACGGAGTAAGGGAAAACAAGCCAGTGAGCCACAACTGGAAAAAAGGCCGTG
>WURT03062139.1:0-13793 GCA_009936505.3 Holothuria glaberrima | reverse complement strand
AAATAACTCTGATCACAGTTCAATTTTTGGATGGACTTTCACCCCAGCCAAAACCATTTTTTTTTCTTTTTTTGTTTATTTTCTTTTCTTTTTAGTTATTTCACTCAATAAACAATACAAAAATGCCCCTCTCCTAAAATAAATGGATGTTAGTATAAGCCAAATTCAAAATGTGAAAATTTATTTCGTGTCCATTTGGGACCCTGGAGTCAGTCGTTAAGTTTCAGTTTGGGTTTAGCAATGATACTTATACAACATAATTTTTTTTTCCCCTCAACACCAACCCTTTAAGGGACTTTGGGAATTCCCTAAATTCCATTTCCAGCAGCACTTGAATGATGTAGCCTCCGATTTTATATTGCCAAAGTATGCCATCACTTAATCTTGTAGGTGCGCAATATTAAGGAAATAAAATGAGATCTTCAATAAAGAGGGTGTTTTCAATCGATCATATCTTCCTCAATTTTCACTCAATTGAAGCCAATTTTATGTCATGTTAAATAAAGGCAACGAACTAAAGATTTTCTGGTGACAATTTTACGGATACAAATGGTCAATTTGCAGAGAAATTTGCGAAAAAATGCCAAAAGTGTGTAATATTCCATATAACCATGCTACCTTACATTAGCCTAATATTGGTATATTTAAAATTCAGTTACTACACTACTGATATTATCTAACTAACATGAACTACTACTAAGATTCTACATTTAACCTAATATAAAACTATATTATATTAATGTACTCTATCATCATTGGCCAACTGAAAGGCAATTAAGAAATCACATGTGTAGCACTTTCAGATCCACTTTTGAAACTACAAACAGTAGTTGCTCTATTAACATATCAGCATTAAACCAAAATTTGCTAGTGGATATCAGTTTTATACACTCAAAAAATGATAAAAATTTAACCCTGCCAATATTTGATCCTATATAGTGTGAGTATTGTAGAATATTTAAGATATTTAATCTTGTAACATACCATTTTTCCATAACCAAATTTGATCTAAATTGTTGAGTTGGTTAGCCACCCAACGTGAAGTCGTAATTCATAAGCCATATAGGCTTCTCCCACATTTTTAGTCACTTAGTGTCCTAAAACAACTGCCCTTCAAGGCTTGAATTATTATTATAAACATGTATTTCACGATTTCCCTGTCATCAATACCCACAATTCCCTGCATTTCCTGTCCTGCATGGAACAAAAAAAAATCTACACACCTGTCTGTAGTGGTCAGGACACTTATCCCCCTTTCCTGCAATCTCACAAGTTTAAATGCTTTCTTCTTCGGTGAAGGTGTTGTTATTGGTGCTGTTCATATATAAATTCAACAAAATTTGATAAATCCAAATCACTTTGGAAGCTTTTAAGTTTTTTTTTTTATCAAACTCCATTAAAATACCCACTAACTAAACAGTTCTACTGAATACGACACTTTCACCAAACTTATTTTAGAACTAGTCATGGGTGACATACATTACATTACATAAAGCAACATGATTATTTAACCATCTCCTTACACTTGAAACACAAAAAAACTATGTTTTCAAAATTTGCGAACTACTCAAACTGCGCACAAAAACAAATTGATATCAACACCAAGTAGGCTTAGAGTGACATTTTATGTACTTGAGTTCTTCTATTTTTTATCCTTTGAGGCAATCACCAGCTAATAACAAACATGTACTGTGAGTACAATGTCATGAGTACAAGTGTATTGTTTCAAAATGTGAGCTGAAGTACAAGGGCACATCTTTTAGCATGAGTATGAGAACTAAACTGCATTAAAACAATGCCTACCTGTCTTAGTCTGTGAGTACAAGTAGGAGTGCAAATATATTCTTAAGAAGACAAATGCAAGTTACATGCTAAAGCATTAGTACAAGTATATACTCACTACAAAATCTACAGAAGTAAATGATAAACTACAAAGTGATCATACTTACGTCCATGAATGGGTCTAACATTATCCCAGACGACAACATTACCAACAGAGGTAGCTGTCAGAGCCTTTGTACTGTTTGCACAGAAAATAGACTGGCTATAATTGCCCACCATTCGATTAAAATCTTGGTCAGTGAGTTCTGGTGCTACATATCTGATGTTTTCTCCTTTCTGTCACCAAAAAATACAAAATTCCAGCAAGAAAGTGATTTGATTCTCTATTACAAGCCATAAGCTTTCAAAAACTATGTAAGAGATAGCATAAAGCATTTTTATTCAGTAGGGTGTCCAGTTAACTGCTCCTGGGAGCTTCTATCATAGTCTAATGTATTTACTGAAAGCTCCTTAGAATACATATACTGACTGTGAAAGCCTGTAGAATTAGGAAAACATTTGCCTTAAATACCAAAGTTCATCAATGTAGTTAAGAATGCTTTGTAGGTTACAGTTGGTGGGTTACAAAGTGTAAAATCTAGGGTACAAATTTTCAGGCAGAGCAGAAGTTTTGTAAATTTGAATGCACTTGGGACTACTACAGATGGCAAAATTATGCAAACTGAAATCTAATCTGAGAGTATCATGTACTGAAAGATACCACAAATTTCAAATGTTTCATACATTTACTTCAGGAAACTACGGCATACAAGGTTTCTTTCAGGCAAATCAACATAAATTTTAGTGCTAGTACTACTAAACATGATATATAAAGAATAATCTTGAAGTAATGTTGGGGAGATTTAACATTGAAGTGCTAGATACATTGTAAAAGAGCAGAAGGTTATACATACTTTGACATCAAAAAGTTTCTTTTGCTGGAAGGGTGTGGATCCATCAGCTAAGAGGTTGGAGGGGGGGGGGGGAAGGGGGCCAATATGCAGTAATGCTTTGCATACAGATTTAAGATCAAGGGCCCCTACATATGTCCTTGGCAGTTATCCAAATAAGAAGACTGTATAGGGACCATACAATTGTAATTTTTTTACTTTGTAAGATCATCCAAAATTTCAGGCAAATTTCCTGCAACCATGTTTACACTGAGTTACTGACTCAATTTGGCAGCCTTCACTCCTATAAAGATTTGAAATGTGTTTAATATACTGCATTTGGCTCCTAGTACATCACACTCACAGTCCATGTTTGCAATTTTTGTTTTAAGAAAAGTGTGGGAACTAGTGGGGAAGTCCTATCCCCTTTCAATGAGGGGGGCCCCCTTTCTTACAACTAAGTGAGGAGAATGAGCCCCTTCACCCCATGGCCCATATCTATACTACATAAAAAACTGATTTGAAACATACCCATTCATAGAAGATAACTTGACCAGTACTATTGGATACAATCTGAGTCACATCATCTGGGTTAAAGATGACATATGTTTGTAGCTCCATACTCTCTGGGAGCTCTGTGACCACTACTGGTGATTCGCCATTCACAGTCCAGTCCCAGATACACAGAGTCTGTAAAACAAAATCTTAGTGTTATGATGGTGATAGCTCAAATACAACTTTTTTGCTTTAAAAACAACACCACTTGATTGTCTTCTACTACAGTGTTTTAGGGAAAGAAATACAACTTTTAAATGACTTGGTCTTGGACAGTACTGAGCCAGTAGCAATAGTGTCAGCTGAATGGCTAATATAGATTTAACAACTAAATATAACAAAACTGACTGTTCTAATACAGACTTAATGTCTAACCAATTATCATGACTGAATGTTTTATAATTCTAGTAAATGATGTCTGACACAATAATTTTTGCAAAAAGAAAATTTTTGCTAGCTTTTGCTGCTTTCTTTGTTGAAAATGAATTTTCAGCTTTGTAGGGCTGATTGTCCAGCTTTTTCAGAAATACAATCTATGACATCATAAGTGAAAAATTACACTCCTGCATGACTACATACTGACTGCACATGTAAGCTTGTGCACATATGCAAGCCAGCTGCCTATGCCGACCAGGAGAAATGGTAGCTGCTGCTAGAGCAGCTTTAAGGAGTGGTTATCTTTTACATGTGTAACAGTCTTAAACTTTCACCTTCTTGAACTCAATGCAGCTTTTCAGTTTAGAAGCTCCTTGTACTGCCATGATTGCACCAGTATTGCCTGGCACTTTCAATTTTAATGAAGTATATTCCAACAGTAGACCAGTAACATTCCTGTGCGATCCAAAATTCAGTTTACAATAAACAGGCCACGTTCAAGCTATTTGTACAACACCAAGTCTAGTACTTTATCCCTTTCAGCATGAACTGCCTGAAAGTTGACCATTCCATTTTGAATGTTTCCTTATTCACTGAACAATCACTTGAGTACTTTTTTGGTGGTGTAAATCTTGGCAGATAATTTTTGAACATTAAATGTAACAAACACTATTTCTGGCAAAGTTGCAAAATCAACAAACTCGTTCAATAGTTTTCTTCATTAAAGCCTAATTTTAATGGACTGTAACATGTATAGCATGTGTCTGGTGTATGTACGAGGTAACTATGCATGTTGGCCTGACCTGGCAACATAGGTAATCAGAGGACTTATATGAAGTATGCACCAGTGAAAGTTTTTGTGACAAGCTTTTTACAAGCAGACTTTTAAATGGTGGAGATAACTTTCTGTACTACAATGGCTTTGTTTTCCACTCTTGGTCATAATTTGGCCACTTCTACTTTTGGCAATATTTTACAGCTTCTTATGCCATCCTGTGACTTTTTCTGCCTATTTTGAACACTTAATTTTCTTGTTCTTTTAGTTACCAAGAACCTGTTCATGCAGAATTCTTAGGATTCCAAAGTCACTAATTACAAATTGCGAGTGTCACAGGCACCATTTGCTTTGTTGTACTGTACAATGTCTGTGAGACACAATCATCCTCGTTCCATGTATGACTTCATACAGCATTTTGGAATTTCAGAGCTCTTCGGTGCTGACACCCTGAAAGATAGTTCCATTTCAGTAGCTACGGGAAAATTCGGCTTTTTTTTTTAATTTTCATGTAATTATTGTTATGGGAGTATTTAATCTCCAAGAAAGTGAAACTAGGAGTGTTTTTAATCATTGCTATGGTTATAAGCAAAAGCTGTAATACCAGGTCTTTCATGTAAGTGTCACTAGGTACAGTCACTACTAAATTCAACTAATAGGGACTAAATGTAACTTACCTTAGCTAGTTACAACTAATACTAACTTAATACAACCCATACAGAGTACAATATATACTGACTACTTACACAAGGACACTTGTGTCATAAGTTGAAGCTGCATACATAAAAATTGAGTATTAGGGACGTTTATTTTATGACAATGAAGTGATCACCAATGTAGGTGAAACCAATGGCTTTTTGATACATTAAATTGAGCAAAAAAGCAGACTAACAATAATTTATTAGTAATTTAACTAATAGTAATTTGTGTCTAGATTTGGATAGTCATTTAGACGGTTACCTTAGATAGGGAAACTACAAAGGGCCAGTAGAGGAATGACCCTCCATGCTATAAGTCCCCAATGAGGGTCCAACCAATAAGCAGATATACCTACTTGTTGCAAATTGCTACTGCTTTTATCCACTTTCAGCGGCCAATGTGCAACCTGTCTTCAACCAAGTTCACAAAATTTGAACTGACTTTGAACCAAGTCTAATCCATACATCACTTTTCAAAAATATGTAAAGATTGCACAAAGTTAGTTTTGAAATTCAGTGGTAGAAATATTATTCCAAAGATGTAAAGGTATAAAAGTATTGCCTGTGAACTTGTTTGATACTTTTGCAAGTAACAAAATTTCAGTAGAGAGGGATTTTAAATGCTTGGTCTTGAAGTAAACAATTTTAATATGGAGCTAAAATTAAGCTCTGAGAACTAGGATAGCCTCTCAGGTGCTATTTTAAATATGGTCTGTATCTGTATATCCTGTATAAGCCTACAATAACAATGAAAATTGTACTAGTTTATAATTCCGGTGAAATATCAACTTAAAGCATACACCAGGTATTCCTTGCAGTGTCTCTTCTTTACAAAGATGTTTAGCTCACCTTACAAATGTTTTTAGCTTGTAATGGAAAGGTGAAAAGATTTGATATAATGCAACTTAAAATCCATTTTAGCTTAAAGCCAGTGAAGAAGTCGAACTTTTTATGGTGTTGTTTTGTACTTTTGAAGTCAAATCTTCAATTTAAAACTTTCAACTTTTTTTTGATAATTTGCAGTTAAATTTTTTTTAATCTATTACAGTGGTACTGACCTGTCTGTGTGTGGCACTCAAAGAAACAATATACTTGGCATCTGGGGTCATCGCCATGGCAACAACACCAACATCTGGGTGAGCATCGAAGATAGTTTGTACTGGAGTACTACAGAAGTGAGGAGAAAAGACTTCATTCAGAGCTAGAAATTCATTCTGTGTTATAGTACCACACTTTATTCAAGTGGTATCTTCTTTTCTGGTTATCCATGAATGATGATTTTTATTTAACATTTCACAGGCTATGCCACATACCACTATCCTTAACTTTAGCAAGCTTTCCTTGTTGTGCAAAAACTAGCTAGCATTACAAACTGTAAAATCCTGGGTATGATATCTTAATATGCTTTGTGCAACTAGACTTGAAGCAACAATTTCTTCTCATAATGTGTCCCTATGAGTAGGCATCAGAGGTTGGGCCATATCAGTGACACCAATCTCTGTGTCAGTAGCAGACATAGTCAGCAAGCCAACAGACACCATCTTTTCTTTTGCTCAGAGGTCCTTGTCAACAATTGCAAGAGTTGTCTTACATTTCTTGCTTACAGCTTAGAACAATTGCCTAAAAGTAGCAAAAGTTACTGACTTTGATTCTAAAAGTTTTCTGATCACTGCTGGTCATTCACTAATAAAAGTGCACAAGGTTAATTTAATTTGGCAGATTTAGGGGAAACTATTGAGCATTGGAAAAACAAAGAATGTGCCATTTTGTACAGTGTACTTTGATTTTCTGCAACTTCCTTGGTGTGATTATTGGAAGTATTTAATAGCTTTTCAAGTTTTAACATGACTGGGCAACCGTGAATCCAAGAAATCTTCTTCACAGAAAAAAAAAAAAGATTTCTCAAGTATACTTTCAAAATTTCAACTGCAACATCCTACCATTGACCCACATACCTTACTAATTCCTTTCCATGAATTCCCAAACCTCTAAGTGACCTCTAAAATTGTACAAATCAAAAATGTTTTCCCTCCATACTTTTAATTTTTGTTGTTACCTAAATGCCTTCAAGGAGGTTACTTGTTAAATCACAAAACATAAAACCTCCACAAGGTGGTACAAAAAACATCATTTTGCTAGCACACGAAAATTACACAATTGACCAGAGGTTCAAGACAAAGGAAAAACCTACTTAACTGACATTTTTCCATTGGCACAAATGACTGACTCCATGCTGATAATGCAGCTGAGTATTTGTATTATAATAAAATCACAGTTCTAATACAACAGCAAAGTTTTAAAGGGATTATTCAACAAAATACTCAAGACAAGCAGTAGCAAAAACAACAGAGACAAACACATGCTGCTGGCTTTTACGATATTTCAACACTCTTTAAAAGAACAAGCACTTATCTTTTACTTTCAAATGACATTTAAGATTTACTTATGTCTTTCTCTTTTTTCTGATAGGACCTCCTTCCCTACTCAGATGTATCAAATATGAAAGATAAGTAAAAGAGTAAAGTTTTGAGCATGGTAGAGCAATGGTAAAGTTGATGGACTGCTGAACTAAGAATTGCAGTTTCAAATCCTGCCTAGTTCATCACATCATGTCCTTCACAGGCCTTCTCCAAGAAGGTGCTAAATGGAAACCTGTTGACTTGTTATTTGTATGCAAATTAAGTGTACCTGCCTAGAGGGATTGTTTCAAGTCTCAAATTTATGTCTACCATTATCACATGTTAAAAAATTGAATTTTTCCAATAAGATTCAATGCTACTCATAACTGATGATGAATTCTTAAGAAGTAGCCTGATCTGTAGTATGGTAAGTGTCTGATAATTTCATGTTGTAATGATCCAAAATGCTGACACATAATCGATAAAGGATCAAGAATAAGCAAAAGATTTTCAGGTCTCATCCATTACAAAGCAAGAAAGAAGAAAATTTATAAATTTTGCTAAGATTAGAAAAATAACAAAGAACACTTATGATGAGAAAATATGTAGGATCGTGAACTCTGTGTAACTTCACACAAATATATGCCTATTCTCACTCCCTTGATAGTTACAATGTACATATTATTTTAAATACACACTATACATACCTAGTTTGTACAATAATTAGATGTGTGTCTCTGAGATAGACTATCATTCTCCAGGGATAACATGTGCAACACCTTTGATTACTGAAGGACTCATACCAGTGAAATTTTACACCAAAATTTTAGTACAATTATACTATTATTTTGAATTATTCAACTTTGAAAATTCATAGACAAAAAGATGAATTTGGGAAGTTATCATTATATCTGATCGGTCTAAATAATTTCACTTGGGATGACAGTGACTAGACTGTAGAACTGTCTGTTTGCAGCAACACCTAGGCTTATGTGATACATTTAATATATAGCTTAGGTTAAAAATAATGACCTACTGTACCCTGTGAAAGAGTCCCAAATGATGATCATACTACCGGGTCCTTTATCTGCTGTAGCAACCCATCTCTTGTCTTGACTGGCACAAGTACAGGTGATGTTATTGGACTTTAAAAACAAGAACCAAAACCAGAGTAATGTTAGGATTAACAAAGTTAAAGGTTGAAATAGTTCAAGTTTACTCTTAAAACAAAAGTAATATCTATCTACTGTATTTAATTTATAGTTGTTACTATAACACTTAGTCATACATGGAACCTACTTAGACAGTTTTGTTCAGTTTGTCTTTGCAGGAAGCCAAGAAGATTCACCGGTCTCTTTCTCTTCTTCATGGTACTTGCTTGAGATACATTTAATTTCACTGATTGGTACTTTTCTTTGACTTTCAGAAGGTAGGTAGGCAGTGCCCTAGCAACTCATAAACCCATGAAAATATTAAAGAAATGGACATGCCATTTCACATATTACCCAATGATGCTCTTGTAACTAATTATAAGAGTCAAACAATGTAACAGGACTTCAATTGATGTCTTGGATGAAAATGATAACATTCAACTCCATGAAAACTCACATGGCCTTGAAGAAGTTTCTGTGAATTTTTTGCAAAGTCATAGAGTACAGCTGTGTTTCCACACACATAGAGTATTACGTTCCTGTGAGGGTCTGTAAGATTCACTGTTGGAACATGTTTGTTGATGCCAAAAGACCATGTCAGGTTCTGTTGAGACAAAAAAAAAAAAAAACTGAATACCTTAAAGGCTCTCTCATCTCACCCCGGACAGTAAAATTCTCCCCCAACTTAGTTTACTTTAAGCCCCTCCTCTTATTGAAAATGAAAGCACCTGTCTCCTCCAAGACCGAGCCACAGTACATAGCCTGCACTGAGTATTATTTGCTCAAGGCAACACACATTGACAGTTTGTGTGAGTTTAACTGGGAACACATCTGACTGTAAAAGTCCTTGTTGACCAACTAGGATATATTTACAAAAATAACTCAAAAAAAGATCTTCAAGCTATAAGCCACAAAACAGAAATTCAGTTGGCTTCATCATTGCTGTAGAAGACTAATCATTAAGTACACATGAAAAAGTTATTAGCAAAAGACTAAATATAAAAAACATGGCAAAAATTACAAAATTTGCATAAATTTAAACTTCTAAAATTTGTTATATATAAACCTTAAATGTTTATTCCATACTAGATACCAGAGTTATCACTACATTATAAAATCAATGTTTAATTTCCCCTTTCTGTTTTTGGAAGAATGTCTTAAATTTGATGGTGCATCTTTCATATAATTTCAGGAAATGCTGCTTGTTGGATTGCTAATATACTAGGCAGCAAAAACAACTTATTACATTCTGTATAAATTTATTTGTGAGACTGTTTGAGATGCTGTTGAAACAATCAGGCTTTCTAATGAATGCAAACTCTGTCATATACCCACCAAAGCATTTGGTGAAACATCACTTTCTCTCGGGGTCTCGATTCCATTCATCCTAGATGACCTATCTCCACTACTTGGTCTCTCATCTGCTACTGAATTCTGTCTTGGAATTTCAGTATCTGTTTCTTGAGCTGGCACTTCTGGCTGCATAGCTTCCTCCCGAGTTTGAGAAACCATTTTTTCCTTACTCTCTACAACTTCTTCATTTGGAGTAGATTCCTCTTGAGTCTCTTGCTCTTGTGGAAGACTTGTATCAACTTCCTCCAGACCTGTATACATTTATCAGAAGGTAAAGAATTTTTTATTTAGGAAAAGGGAATGGAGTTGGAGGGGCTTCCTTACTTTTTTGTTGATCATGATGACAAGATGCTAGACTAGTTATTGATATCTACCCTAGAGAAAGCTGACCAAGTTTAACACAGGTGTTGATGTGAATCCTGTCAGCTACTCTCCCATCAAATATGCAATCAAACCCCATCAATAAACCTAAGGAAGCAACTTTTCAGAAGTGAAAGGCAACTAAACATAAATGTAATGTGACCAATCATTTTATGCCCCATTTGAAGAGAAATACACATTTACAATTTCATAAATAACTAACGTATCCACAAAAATCACTTCTCAATTTACATGAAGTAATCAGGCAGGTAGTATTCAAAATATAAAGCAAAACTGCTACACAACCAGTTTGCTAAATCTGTTAGATCAAATTGATATTGTAGTATGTAGTAATTGATATTGCAATAATTGCATCTAATGAGAGTATGTGTCTGCTACACAAGAACTGTGAATATTCATGTCAGAATATTCATAATTAGCCAAGGATCAAGCTACTTCAATCAATGGAGACAATGACGACTAATAGTCAGTAGTACCTGCTTTATGTTGTCTCTCAATTCTTTCATCACCTGTATCCACACCTTCAGATAGTAACTCATCTTTGGTCTGTTCAGATTCTTCTGGATAGTCAGCTGCTGCTTCTCCACCTTCTCCTTCATCTTCACCACCACCCTCTGTCACTCGAATACCATCTTCAATTTTAGGATCAACCTCAACCTCTTCCTTACCTTCTTCAACTTTACTTGCAACATAATCAGTTTCACCATTTTCTTTACTTTCTACTTGGCTATCTTCTTCTGTCTTTTCAGCAGCTGCATCCTCATTCTCTGCCTCTTCAGGATTTTCTTGTAAAGTGTTTTCCTCAGCAGTTGTATCTTTTTCATCAGACTGAGCAGCTGCAGGTTGGCTATCCTGCTCTTCTTTTACAGCAGCAGTCTCTCCATCATTGTCAGCAGTCTGGCCATCTACCTCAGATGAATGTTCTTCCTCTATCTCAGGAGATTCTCTTTCACCACTATCTGCCATACCTTACCTGTAATAAGAAAGAGTTCATTCTATGTGATAAACCTGAAAAGTTACAAATCACTGTGAACCATTTTACTGAAGTGTTCCTGTCTTTCCTACTATCATTTCACCCCTGGTGATGATCTTGGTTATTTGTGGCCTCTTGTGTATCTGTGCATGAAAATGTTTTATTCCAATTTCCAAACCACACATGGTCATTATGATCATTAGTCTGTCTGATAGTGTACAACTACTGTACTTCTGTCTATAACTGCAAATTTACAGATACACCATTCCATCGTAAACCTCTATCAGCTGCCAATACCAACCACTGTTTTGATAATAGACCTATCTAGTAAGCTTGGGTTTACCTCAACCATCACTACAGAGCAAAATGAATGATTCCCTCCACACAAGTCAATGGTGTACTTGTGATGCACCAGCTGCTGTTGCCGAACAGCACATGCAGACTTCATATGTTTTGCATATGATTTTGTATGTCTTCATATCTTAGAATATTCTGCACATTCATGGTATCTCCATGCTTCACAGTAGTACAACTCTTATCATGAGTTTTAAGTTATATATAAAGAAATTAACTTCAACAAAATAGCCTTTTAATTTCAAGGGGCATTTCTGCATGGCAATGTCCATTTTTATTGCTCCACAAAACGTACAACTTACATGAATGGCACTTACATGTTTCAGTATTGCCATTTTTTTTCTCCTGAAAAGCTGGAGAAAATTCTAGGTAAACAAAACCAATAAAACAAAAAAAATGTAATTTAAACTACAAATTGGCAAAAGAATGTATTAAACACTCATTGTAAACAGAAGAGATAGTTTCCAGCTCTCCTTGTAAGTAAAGTGTCAGCTCACGCTAATTTGATCCCACCATATACCACATAACAGCCATCACCAATGCGATTTATGTAACCTCGTACTAGTGTAGTCAGTGGTCTGCTGACCTAGTATTAGAGTCATGTTGTGGCTTTTTATGCTAGGTCACCACCTTATTGGAAAGTTGGGCTACCCAATCTTAAAACTTTGACTGGTGTTAATTTACTAGTCACATATACACAGGGTATACTTCTCAATCATTGACTTGTATGGATCCTTCATATGTTAAAGAAATCTTTATTTTAAGAATACCGCAGTAGAATTTACTGAAATAAACATGTCCAAATGCATTGATCTACACCAGCAATTATGTTTTGTTTTTAACATTTTACTGTAGCAACTTTCAGCAAGCTGCTTAATCTTGTTGCAAGCCAACTCACACTATTGTATGCTAAATAACACACAGTGTTGTTCAATTGTGACAAATTCAAGTGCTTTTGTTAGGTTCAGACACATGCATACGTAAATGGCAACAGTCACTGCAACAACTCATGCTGACACTTGTTTTCTCCCTCTGTAATGAGTGGTCAAAAATATTGTGTTGTGCTTCCCTTTGATCAGGGAACAAAGTGTATGTAAAGAACAATGCCCAGGCCCTAGGTATCCTAGGTTAGTACTAGCCTAGCCGAGGGTACCTAGGATAAATATTGCTGCAGTGACTGTTGCCAGAAATTTGTATGCCTGCATGAGTATGAACCTTCAAGCCCCATCTACACAATCATGCATTCCATCAACAACATCATTATACATTTGTATGACGATGCTAATTGACAAACATATGATTGTGTCGACTACTTTCTTAACAAATTTGAACAATATCCACATGTACTAGGTGTTGAAACTTTTCGTTGCATGTTTCATCTTCCCAACAAGCGTTCAAAATTTGTATGACAATGTTCATTGACAAATGTATGGTCATGTAGATGGGCCTTACAGTGCTTGAGTGTTTGACTGTGTCAAAACTGAACAACAGCACATTATCTTTATCATACAATAGGGTGAACATCCTAGCAACGAGATCTAGCTGCTTGGTAGAATGTAGAAAAAAAAATCGAAGATGGCTGGTATAAATCATCATTATTGGACGTTTTGATTTAGGACAATTAATGTGAGTTTTCCTAAGAGAAAATTTTCTTGAACATAAAAAGGATCGGTATAACTGTGAAATACCCAACACATCAATGGGTACAATGTTACCATGCAAATTTGCTTTGCAGTTATGTAGGCCATTTCTGTGCATTAAATGTGTGCAGAGACCGCTCAAACTGGGATCAAATCGAGATTGCCCAGTTTTGGGTGGTCTTGCTGAACTGGACCAATGGTTGGGTGGTGTGACTAGCCATGGAACCAACGTCTCTTCAGTCCAGGGAAGTGTGACCATTCTAGACCCAAACCGAGAAAAACCAAAAAATCTTGCACCGATCTACACACGACCAGTGCTTACTCTTTTAATACTATGCTTTCTCTCCAAGAATGTCACAAGTTCCCTGTCTTGTCCATCCATCTAACTGTTTGCATGGCTGTGTCTACCAATGACATATATATATTTA
>WURT03062128.1:0-13795 GCA_009936505.3 Holothuria glaberrima | reverse complement strand
CCCAGAACTATCCCATATGGGTCATATGGGTTATCTGGGCTGGCCCATATGGGCCCCTTATGAATCTTGGGTGCAAATCATATGGGCCCCATATGTTCCTCGATAGGGGCCCATAAGGGGCCCCTATTGGAATGTTACCTGGGCAGTTTAAAGCCTCCACCGTTATAGCTACATGATCTGGTACTTTTGTTTGCACAAGTCTAAGCACAATTTAGGACAAGTGCAATAAATTACCAAAGTATCAAGTATGCCTAAGTCATTACTTTTCTGTCTCCAGAGTTCGATCAATAAATTGAAAACTTACTGCTTAACCTCCCTGATAAGATCAATACAATGTAATTAAGGTAGAGCTGATCAAGAGAACTTCGGAATCTTAGCAAAAGCGCCAGCGCTAATTTTTGATGTCATTGATTTCTGAAGAGTTAGATGATAAGAACCCATCCCAGTTCCACAGAAAAACTTGATGAAACAAATACAACAATAATTAGGCGACCATTCCTTTCAAAACAATGTACTGCGTTAGTTATTCTTACAGCATATGCTTCAGATATTGCGCGCAGCTCATTTTAGTCTCTGCTGCTGATAGTGTTGACTTGAAATTATTATTAACTGCTGACAGAATTATAGCAGTATCGGATGTATCAACTATTCTAAGTTTGGTAATATATCGAAAACTGTAGTTTTAATTGTCCGTGACATTGACCATTGTCTGTACCTGACATTGAAAATTCAGTTTTTCACCTAGGGTGTATCAAACCCACAAAAAAAGCCATAAACGTACTCCTCATATGCCCAGTAATTGACTCTTGGTCAAAACTCCAACTGCTAATAACCACCAAGCACACCGTGATCACGCGGGTCAAGCATGACTAGTTCTTGGCGCAATAATAATGCAATAAAACTATACGCGCGTTTCCACCGTAATGAAGTCCATGCGCGTCCCAGTTATTATTTATGTAGGCCAAGACCCTAACTAAGACTACGCGCAATCGGATTAAGACCCTAGGCTTAAGCTAAATTAACAGTTAGCTAGTCCAATGGGACTAGTTGAAATAGACACCTGGTTGAACACTAACTCGTAACTTTGGTTCATATCTAATTTTTACTGATGAAGTTTTTTTACTAAAGTAGAATATAGACCAGCCAGTCTGACATGTCAACAACTACGTATGCGTTGGGACGCTGTTTATGAATTAGTCCTATAGACTATAGGCTATATGGGCCATTCTTACACAATGCAGGCGAGTAGGTGTGAAAACGTTCACCGGTACGTACTTACATAGTGTAATAGTGCTATACACCTGATTGACTTGTAAACAATGTGCATGCTAACGCGCACAAGTGCGTGTTAGCGCCGAAGGCGCTAGATGCCTGACTTTGCCTAAATACTTGAAGCCACACTGTATGAGCTGTAATACGGCAAACGCGTTCCTTTTGGTGACGTCACAATGCATTTTACATTGCCTGGGTTGACTTGCTGTAAGCTGTCTCGCCCGGTAAGATAACGAAATTTATGGCAAAAGATTACTTTTCGCGGAAGAGGTTGGAACAAAACATTGTGCACGTGAAAAATGTAACTTTCACCACACATTTACTCACCTAGTATGCGTATTGAAGTACACTGTGTTTTGCTTAACATATATTTGATAGTTGTTTCGCGGAATTGCTTTGCCGTATTACAAGTGTCATGGCGGCCCCCATGTTGGCTTCATCGGATGTCAAGAAAGTAATGGCAGTATTACGTTACGGCGCAAAAGTTGGGCATCTAGCGCCTTGGGCGCTAACACGCACTTGTGCGCGTTAGCATGCACATCATTGCTTGTAAACAACCATCGTCACTGCACAGCAGTTACAAGCAAATGACGTCACAAATGGCCTGATGGACCACGTTAGCTTTGATTACACAACGATATTTTTGCATTATTCCTATAGACTATAGGCTATATGGGCCATTCTTACACAATGCACGCGAGTACTGTAGGTGTGAAAACGTTCACGTTCACACGTACGTACGTACGTACATAGTGTAATAGTGCTATACACCTGATTGACTTGTAAACAACCACCATCACTGCACAGCAGTTACAAGCAAATCACGTCACAAATAGACTGATGAACCAGGCTAGCTTTGATTGCACAACGATATTAAAAGCATAGATACTAACTCCTGTAACTTCTCTTTTAAGGAAACTGACTCCCAATTGAGACGAAAATATCGGGGCGGAGGTGTGAATTTCACATACGCGCTTTTCTATTCTGTGGTGTGCATTTAATATTATTAAAAGGCACGTATTAATTACAGACAGTGCCTGCTTGCGTAAGCGTTGTTTGTTACACGTGCAGAATACAATTCCCGGTGTTTTTATCCAGAACAACTTGACGCACACTTCTGCGTGCAGGGAAAACGAACACACTGGTTGCATGCTTTCCCGTTGTGAGCGCGTAAGAAATTAAATGCGAATATAAAAGTGCGTAATTTGAAGATACCATAAAAACTGACCTGTGAATAAGTCTGTGAACTTTAAACAAGTCATTGTGCGTTTCAAGAGTACTTATGTGTAATGCACGGACTTCTTATATATGGACAAAGCATATAGGCTAGGCTAGCACTAACGTACGGCCACAGGTGCTAACATCCTATGCGTAGGTTGTCGCCAACGTCCGTGGAAAAAAGGCGTACCAAGATGGTCGCCTGCTTTGCTCTTGTGTGTACAAGTTTGGACTTGCTCAAGTGGCTCAGTATCGACAGATTGTGTGAGGAACTTGTAATATTTTAGGAAGAATGCAAGCTCAGGTCCAAATGAACAAATTGAATGAAGGATTAAGATAGTGCTGTTACATCCATGTTTATATTTTGTCCGAAATATTGCAGATTCATCGTCGAATTGGGCAAATTATAGTATCCTGGGGCCATCTTTGTATGCCTAAAATTGTTCAAACGGTGGCGACCGTATTAGTCACGTGATGCTATGTCCATGTATTTAAGTCTGTGGTGTAATGCCACAAGGAATAGATAAACTTCTTCTTGTAAATGGAATTTATTAAGGAGTGATATTTCTCAGGTTTACAATGTTCCGAAAATGCAATTTTGTCAGACATTCATTTGCCTGTTTATTTTCAAAACGACTGAGCAGTAACCAGCCTTTCCGCCCCGATATTTTCACCCTATGGGGAGTCACCGCGCCATTTCAAGTTTGGAATCTATGCTTATAATATCTTTGTGATTACAAACAACTATAGGCCTACTTCCATTCACAAATAAGCAGGGAAAGGGCGCTGACACTACAGACTGACTCATATAGGCGTAGCCTAGCTGTTCTTGACTGAGGGTAGGGTTGAACGCTGTGTACTAGGTTAACACGTTTAGTGCATTCTTTGTAAAGAATGTTTTCTTATAGCGAAAGTGCATTGCATACACGTATGATTCGTGACTCGAGCCCGCTTCTCTTATCAGATAGGATCGATCTGACAAAAACTATACATCACAATGCTTTAACTCTACTTCATTTGTGGGGGGGGGGGGGCGTATATTGTCAGTGACACTATCTAAGCGGAGCGCCACCATCAGTTGGCGCGGAGCGTAAAAAGAAAATTTTGGTCAAAACTACCTCCGGATCACCGGAAATATTCTTTTCCAGGCTTTGCAACGTGACACTATGACAACAAGTATTTCCTAAAAAATAGGTATATTGTAAAAAAAAGTCTAAAAGAAAAGGTTAAATTGTCTGATTTCCGGACCTATCTAAGCGGAGCGTCACGATCAGTTGGCGCGGAGCGTAGACAATTTTGGCTAAAAATACCCCCAAATCACTGGAAATGGCCCTTTCTAGGTTTTACAACGTGATACTAGGACAACTGTCAGAAGTATTTCCTAAAAAAGGCCTATTGTAAAAAGTCTAGAAAAAGGTAAAGTTTTCTGATTTCCGGAAATAGTCAATGGCACTATCTAAGCAGAGCGCCACGATCAGTTGGCGCTGAGCGAAGACAATTTTGCCAAAAATACCAACAGATCACTGGAAATGGCCCTTTCCAGGTTTTGTTAGGTGATACTATGACAACTGTCAGAAGTATTTCTTAAAAGAATAAACAGGCCTATTGTAAAAAGTCTAGAAAAAGGTAAAGTTTTTTTGATTTCCGGATCTGCCTGGTTGATTTCATTGGGGGATACAGTGAACAGTATCCCCCCCCCATCCAATTTCATGAGGGGATATATCCCCTCATCCCCCCAGAATCTCCGCCCGTGGTTCTTAACATCATGAATTTTAAAATCAGACGGGAATATTTAATTCGAAAATATACTTTAGCACCATTAACTGATGTGCAATCAGACACATTTTAAACAAGTCCCACCATTACCTACTGTGGCTTTGTGTCCAGTCTGACGTAACGTGTGCATCGTAACAAAAAAAGAAAAAAAAAAAAAAAGAAAAAAATAACATGAAAAAATGATTTATAACTTTTTAGCAACACTCACATTTCATTCGCGAAAAACAAATAACGTTAAGTCAGTCAGCACAAATTATGCACTGTTAAAAACCATGTGGTTAAATTTCTCGTTAACTGCTTTCTTGTTGCTCTTATCAAAAATCCACTACCTATGGTACACACTGTTCCTTCGTGATAATGACAATAAAAATTTCTGATGCAACTCTTGGGCCGAGATTTCACCTGTACCGCCTTACAGTACCGATAACTATGTAGCATGGTTATATGGAATACTTCGCATTTTTGGCGGTTTTTCGTAAATATCTGGGCAAACTTACCATTCATATCCATAAAATTGTCACCAGAAAATCTTTAGTTCGTTGCCTTTAATTTGACATACAATACACTTCAACTGAATGAAAATTGGGGAAGATATGATCGATTGAAGATACGTTGTTTAGGGAACATTTCATTTAATTTCCCTAATTTTGCGCACCTACAAGATTAAGGGATGGCGTACTTTGGCAACGTAAAATCGGCGGCTACGTCATTCAGGTGCTGCTGGGAATGGAATTTAGGGAATTCCCAAAGTCCCTTAAAGGGTCGGTATTCAGGAAAAAGAAAATGTTGTGACTGCATCATGGCTAAAATGAAAATGAAACTCCCCACTGTCTCCATGGTCCCAAATGGACATGAATTTGTTTTTTTAGATTTGGAATTTGGGTTATACTAACATCCATTTATTTCGAAAAGAGAGCGGCATCTTTGTGCTGTTTGTCGAGTAAGATAGCTAAAAAGAAAAAAATGAAAAAGAAAAAAAAAAAATTGATTTTGACTGGGGTAAAATTTTTTTGTAAGTGTAATCAGAGTTTGCAGAAGGCTATGTGTGCATGAGGGAGGGGGACAGGGACTTTGGCTTGATTGCTATGTTTCACTAAAAAGTGATGTTCTTCAATGACATCTTTGTTATAGGAGAAAGTGCCAGATTTTTCAAATGAAGCAATACGAGGTATACTTTGGGTATCAGTTGATGCCTCATACAGTACCTTGTTATCACTTGACCTGGGTTTTTCTTCATAAATGTTTGGCACTCTGATGGTGGTAAAAGTCTTTGAAGGGTTTTAATGTACCAACATCAAGGGGCTGGAGTAAGTGACTGGAATATATGGGAAGGACAAACAGGATGATTTTCTTCGATTCGGCATAATTTATTAAATTCATAGAAATATGGAGGGTGTGACCATCTTATAGGAGTAGAATGTGTTGATTAGGATCTCTTGCCGGTAGGTATTTAAATGGTTCTTGATATAGTTAATAAACACCCCAGCCACTTGATGTCATTTCGAAACCACTTCCTGGGTATCATGCCCCTGCCTTTAGCCCTTTAATGTGTTTTCCTTTAAATATAAAGTAAGGGGCGACGTCATATCCAACGGCATTTCCTGCTGCGATGATGATTGTTATTACCCCCTTGTCAGTTAAGGTAGCATTAATTTTTATACCTCGTGGTGCAACAACTTTTGTCAGTCTGTGTTCAATTGAAGCCAGTCTCATCAACATCAAAGATCAATTTGTGTTGTCTTTCAGTTCATATTTGATCAAAATATTGTAAAGTTCATTGAAATATTTAGAGTTGGATTCTTCTGTAATAGCTTTGGTGTATTTCAGTTCAAGCTTTGAAGATCCTAATACCTTTAATTCTGGTCACCTTGAAAAAAAAAGAACACTTAGCCAGTGTTGTATAGCAGATAATTTAGGTTTTCCTTTACGTTAAGAAAAACTGCTGTCTGAGTTGCAATTCTTAATGGTCTGAGTAGGTTACAGGATACCCCAACTTCGCATGGGAGATGATGTGATCTTTTAGACATTCTTCGTTGGGGATTAGAGACGGCAGTCAGAGAGCTATCAAATTTGACACTTTTTCTTCCTAAGTTGAAGCCGGAGTGAGGATTCTGGGACACCACAAAGCTTTGCAGCCTTATGTCTGGACCTTTTTTTTTCTTGTCCAGATTGATGGCCCTTAACCATTTGATTTTCCGCATAGTCTTCGTTGTATTTGCCCTGCATTAAGCAAAAAATGGCCCCAACAAAGAGGGAAAATGGATTTTTAACATCATGTATCCCAGGGAAATATTTTATGAGCATTGAAATTATTTTAGAGGTCCATAATTAATGGAAAATTAGTGGAATATCAGTGGAACATACAACACAGCATTTGCACTCTACAACCATACTTTCCCTTTAAGAAAAAAGTATTTTGACCCCACTGCACACGAAACTAAAAAGAAGATTCCATTGCCCAGCTAGGCTAAAGTCATTTGTACGTATACACAGCATGTTTCTAAACAGACCGTGAAAGTGGCAGGCCCAGACAACTTCACTTGTCTAAGAAAATAATGGATTACTGACACTTGCTTCACAGCTTCTCCCCAAAAATATTGCAGAAGAAATTGAGGTAATACATTTAGGTCTCCTGAACGATATTCAGAGGAAAACTAGCCTTTAGTTGGTTCATTTGGAAGAAACATTTTTTTCTCCGACAGTCCAGTGCCTAGGATGTTTCGTTGCCAAGGTGATATGGAGTGAATTGTGTTAGGCTCTCGGGGTGCGCAGAATTAGGGACATTAACGAGATACTTTACGATACGGCAGAGCACTGTGAATGTTGTTATCACATACGAACGTTCGTTCGTTGCCTGTGTGCACTGTTCGATATGTTGGTAGCGGACCTGTATTTCAAGGGAATCTCCGCGGAGGAAGTTACTAATTTAACACCCTAGAAAAACCTTTTGGGGGACAGGTTAGACCATGTTACTGAAGTGATGTGTTCAGTTTGAGATGTGAATCTGGTTGGAGAGGAATTGAAATACTCATCCTGCAAAAATAAAGAAAATTAAAGGTATTTCAGGCACTATTTTGCAATATATCCTTATGCAATGCAAAATGGTTTTTGAATGTGTAAAAAAAGGCAGGAACTACAAATCTATTATACAAGCCCTTCTAGCTCAAAATTTCAATGGTCATGGTACACAAATTTGAAATTATTGTGAAAGGCCTACTCGTGAGCTTCCATATGAGGGGTAGCTTGTGCCGATTGAAAACTTTTACAAGGGGACAGAGGCCAGGAAATGGACCAAAATTAGTGTGTAAGCCAATTGAGAAATAATTAGTGGCGAGCTACCTGTTGTACCGAAGTTGTGCACGTGACTTTGGCAAGCTCCACTTCTGCATATGGAGGCAGGTATTTAAAAAAAATGGGGAAAAGATTCTGCTTATTTTGTCATATAGCTGGAAACTTTGGGCACAAAAAAAAGTGCAAATTTTGAATACCAAACAAACAAAAAAATGATGAGCAGGGTAAGGTTAGGACTCATCTTAGTGTTAAAGGCAGTAACAGGATAGAAGATTTTTCCGTGCACACAACGCAAGATACCCTTTGACAGAATGCGTACGATGCTAGAGCTGACGAAGTGAATTTATGTTTCCAAAAAAGTGTCTCCACCAAAAATACGAAGTTTTAGCGATTAAATTTGAGGCAAAAGAATATTATTGTGGTTGGAATACGTGCATAGCTTATGTAGACATTACTGTATTACCAAAATTTCCTTCTTTAGATAATGAAAGTGTGTCATCTTAATTTAAGGGATAATCATGAAATCTAGTAAAATAAAAGTCAAGGTTATTGACATGTATCTATCTGTGCGTGTATTTATTGTACGGCAACTAATGTATACTGTAGAAAATCTCAAGCACTTTCTTTTAGGCTACTCCTCGCCCAGTCTTAGTTTCCGAGCGTCCCTGTTCCACACACGCGCTGCCTCCAAGTTTTTAATGAGCTGTCTTTTTACGTTAATTCATCAAGAAGATAGGCTACATGGGCTTACGTACAGTATAGTACGTTGCCGCTATCTGGTATATGCGCGACTTTGTGTTCTGTACGGTTAGAAACACGCATCGCAGGACTTGCTTTGGCGTAAACTAGTGCAATTTAACCAAAGCAAGGTACGTACGGAAACAGAGACAAACAACTTCATTTCCACATTATAGTGATTCATGAATAAGATCATGGGAAGTACATTTTGTAAGTTGCAGTAACCATGTCATTTCGCCAAGATAAAGAAAACCATAGAAAATCGCTACCCGGGTAGTAGCACCGTCGGTCGGGTACCCGGTGAAAACACTTGAAATAGCTACAGCTCCCTTTTAACGGGACCGTAGCTACCTTTATATTTTTAGGGGGGTAAGTGTTGTGATTGAGGGGGCATAAAATTTTCTCCTTATTCATTGATTATTAATTATCAGTGGCGCCGCCAGACTTTGGTGATAGGGGGCACCACCGATGATGTCGCAATTTTACCCAGTTCAACTCTCATGTTTGCGTAAACCGCACCCTTTTAATGTGCACTGCGTTTTGTACAGCATTAGGGATCCTTCCTTTGTCACTACCTAACGGTGCCGTACTGGGGAAGGGGTGTAAGGGGAGGAGGTGTTCTGGAGAGGGGGTGTTCCCTTCCCTTTGAGAAATTTTTGTAAATTTAACGTTGATTAGATGCAACATGGTGCAACCTTTTGGAAATTTTCGGAGCTGATCATATATGACTGGGAAATGTCCATAATTTAGTGTATTCTATGTTTTCGTTAGGTGAAAGAGGAGACTATCCTGTCTAAGAGAAAAATACGTTGTCAGCAAATCTCCTGAAGCTCCCTCTTTTTTGGCTACTGTACTGCCTTCTATTCGAGATAGCTTTTTACGCCAAAATATGTGCGAGGAGTCCACAGAAACATTCTTTGACTATTACCCAAATTCCCCTTTGCTTCATTTTGCATAAAAGGACATCTAAGGCTGGCTTATACCTGTATAGGGCTACTGGAAGCTCCAAATCAATTCTATACAATGGGGACAATGACACAGTGCTTACAGTGGCGTAGCCAGGATATTTCCAACGGGTTGTCATGTAGTACGTCAAGTGATTGTCGGTCTGGGGGAGGGGTCTAGGGGGAGGGGTGTCCAGATCCCCTTTGAAATTTTTTGAAAAATTAGGTGTCCTTACTTGCAATCTAGTGCCACATAGGATACCTTTGAAGTAAATTTTCTGTTATATTACAGTAGGTACTAAAAATGGCATCAGTGAGGGAGGCCCACGGCCCAATGGGCCCCCTGAATACGCCACTGAATGTTTATTGACTGACATACAAATGATTCTACAGAGTATGATGCCGAGCACTTTAAAACTACCGTATTTTTACTAATTTTGAACGAAAATGTAGTCGAACAGCTTCCAGCAATGAGGAATGGGCGGGAGGGAGAGGTGCAGGAAGGTGATATTAGACCCCCCATGCCCCCGTTCCGCCACCTATGTTAATTATTATGCACTTTCATTTTTTATCCGGGGGGCAGAAATATATTTGGGGGCATTGCCCCGAAATGCCCCCCGTGGCTACGGGCCCGCCTTATAATGACATGTGTAGTGAACTTTAGGTGAACTAGTCCTTAGTAAAGGCACGTTTACAGCCATTTGCCGGTATCTCCTTATTTAAGCACCCCGTCCATTCGTTCACCTTCACAAATAACACCAATAACACCAAGACATTGGTAAAGCTTTTGTGATATGTTACGAAATAGGATGGGGTCGTTTGTCAATTTAAAACAAAAGTAGGTTAAATGAAGCATTACTGGTGGCAAAATGGGGTCAATTGAAGCATTTGTCGGAAAATTTTGGGCTTTGAAGCTGGCGTAAGTATAGTAGGCTTTGAATGAGTATAAAAGGCTCTGCATCAATGTACCGAAGCTTTGAGCTTTGCCAGCAAAAATATTCATAGTCATGGTATTGTAAATTGAAATTGCCATGAACGGCCAACTAGTGTGTAAGTCAACGGAGAATTTATTGAGGGTATGGTACCTTATACACCGTTGTTATCCAATGACTTCTCCAGTGTTTCCACATACTTAAAGGGGCATATTGAGTTGGTTCACAAAAAAACATGATTTTTTTTAAAACTGTTGAAATTTACTCACGTCTTGATGATAAATGATCAAACTAAGAGATTCTGCACATCTGACTCACAACTGAAATGGCTATGATAGGGTAATTAATGATTAAAATCATTTACTACAACTTTGTGACCAGACACTTTTTACCATTATGTAGTAATCATATGCAATCCCTTTCCACAAAACAATACAATTTCTCACATTTTCAGTAACTGCAGGAAGTGAAACATGAGTAATGGGGCTAATTAGAAGCATTATCATGCAATGATTTCCTTCAAACTTGTCCCAAAAATAATCGATGTCAACTCAATAAGCCCCTTTAAAGAACAGTTCTCAAGAACAGTTCTCAAGAACAGTTCTCAAGAACAGTTCTCAAGAACAGTTCTCAAGAACAGTTCTCAAGAACAGTAAAATTTTTTACAAAAGTTGAGGTTTATTTTCTGACGTTTTTCAAGATCACTTCAAACAAGCCATTGTTCAGTAATCAGTTAATTCTCGTCTCGGCTCAGAGGGGAACATAAAAGCGCCCTGTTAGCAAAACTTGGCGGTCCACCGGTGGCCAAAAGGCCAATCGAGGGCCATCTATCCCCTACAGATATCTATAGCTTAAACGCCTTTTGGAATCTTTTAAAACTTTCAGAATTTTTCAGAAATCGAGTAGGGGCACGCCCCATACTCCCATGCCGGAGCCACTGATAAGTGAGATCTTTTTCGATACTAATTAGGATACATGCTTCCAGATTTTCCTTAGAGGGATTGCATCGAAGTCTTGTTTTTATGATTTTCAGTTTGTTAAAAGTTGTTTCACAACTCACCTGTTAGGATGAAAGGGTTAAGAAATACTGAGTTGCAGAATAGCGTGACGAGGCAAGCGAGACAGGCGGCAGTTCTCGTTTTCGTGCTCTCTTTTAGGGAAGACCGCGCAAATTCAGAATGTCTTCAATGGCTTTTCTCATGCAAAATCAGCTGGTAAAAAAAGCGTGTCCGTGTGCGAGTAATGATTTTATTGTTTGGGCATGTGTTTTGGCCCTCAATAGAACTTTTTGTGGTAAATTCCACATTCCGTGCGTCCGGGGGGCCCTTTCAAAGGACCCCAAACTACAGAACAACAAGGTTGTTAGTTAATCCAGCCCCCAAAATCGCTGTGTAGACTTATGGTATTTGATAAAAGGGCCTTTAAAGGGGTGGACCCCCTGGAAATTCCCCGGTTTCCCGGTGGACCAGTCCGCCCTGCCACACACACAAACACTCTCCAGCATGATTGCATAATTTCGCCTTCGGCAAGGAATAAAAAAGTTAGGGTTCTATACATCAAAGAGTTTAAATGCCAACTTATGATGGATCATAGGCGTAGGAAGCTGCTCAAGACTGGGGGTGGGGGCTGAACCTTGTTTCGGATCGCCGTCCTGGGGGAGGGGTTTAAGGGGAGGGGTTTTAATATTAGAGGGTTCTTAAATGCAATTTGGTGCATCATTTTGGGAAAACTTTTAAGGTAAATTACAAACTTTTGGAAATTTCTTAGTCCTTATGAAAATGTTTTGATACTTGAGGGTCCTTAAATGCAATTAAGTGCATTATTTTTGGACAAATTCAAAAGTAAACTACTGCATATTTTTGACATTTCTCAGTCCTTTGGAAAATTTTTTGATATGTGAGGGCCCTTAAATGCAATCTGGTGCATCATTTTGGACAAATGTTAAGGTAAATTACTGCAAATTTTTGACATTTCTTTATAGTCCTTTGGAATTTTTTTTTGGATGTTTGCGGGTCCATAGATCCAGTCTGGTGCATCATTTTGGACAAAATGAAAGGTAAAATACTGCAAGATTTTGATTTAAGACAAATTTTACGGTTAACTACTGCACATTTTTGACATCACTAAGCCCTTTGGAAAATTTGTTGTTATTTGGGGTCCTTAGATGCCATCCGGTGCATCATTTTGGACAAATTCCAAAGTAAATTGATGCAAATTTTTGACATTTCTCACAGAAGAGACAAATAACGGGTTTTCGTGCTTGGAAAGTGGGGGGCTAAAGCATACTTCCGCCCCATACGAATTTCGCTAGGGGGGCTGCGCCCCCAGCCCCCCGCTTCCTACGCCAGTATGATGAATGTGCACTGAATGAAAACGCCTTTACTAAATGAAAACACCTTTATTAAAGCTTGTAGCCCGTGGTCCCCGTGAATAAAAATAATTGTCTCCTAAAAATTTAGAAATTCAATCCATGTTAGTGAATCTTGCCTCCCTGAAAAAATAGTGTACCCCTCGCAGATATCTCGTCCTTGTTTAGCTAAGGACCTTTTTAATTGTTTATTATCCTTGCACCCTTTGAACTACTGTATGAAATAGTGTTAAGATAAACACTGCTATTTTAATTGTTCTTCTAAAGCAAGACACAAATTATACTGTGATTTGCATGAAAAAAATTATTCTAACCAAATGAACATGTGGTCAACATGTGCAAGACCTAGTGACCCAACGGCACAAGTTGAAAGGCACCCGCCGATGCCTTCGAGTCCAGAAGTGTAACACCAAAGATATTTTCCCTTAAAACTTCTTTGGAGAACAATGTTACTAAACCGAAATACGCATGTTGTGTACCTGCCTATTTACGATACTCTGTGTTTTATTAACAACTAGGGTCTGGAGAAAATTCAGCGACGAGTGAAGTCGCAAGAACCCAGACAAATTTGACCAACAGATAAGATCTGTCTAAATGTCACTGCCCCATAATGTGGGTGCATTCAGACACAATATTGCAATATAAAATTGATACATAAAGGAATTTTCAGCGTAACAACTGCACAGTGAGGGGCGGTGAGGCACTGTCTCGTTGTGCCCTATGCGTCAATATCATACCTTCTCTGCACCCCACAGTACGTGTTTACATTAAGAGCCCCCTACAAGGGTTGGGCTAAGACCACCTCATCTGAATCCGAGCCTTTTCTGATTCCAGGAGCCCTAATTAAGGCTCAACTGTAAGTCCAGCCCGGATCTAGTTTTTTTATCATTGAATATATTTTACACAGTTTAATGCTGTTTTACATCTCCTTTACTTGTGCTTATATTTACCTATTAATTTGCTTTCCCAAGGTCTTTAACCTTCTCATTTACTTTCACCCTTACCCACTCCCTAAGATGTTTTTGAACTTAGAATAAGGTAATTCATGATCCGTTTTGCGAACATCCTATTTTGTGTGTAGCTGATGCAAAAGTTCTGCACACGTAGTCCAAGAATTTTGTACTAAATCACTGCATTTACATGCTATAAACGTAAATGCACATATACACAGAGCTGACACACACATACGCACCCTCACTTCCTTACCGGGACTTGCATAGAAGACCCGATAAGGAATTCGCGGGATTTCCCGCTCA
>WURT03062117.1:0-13795 GCA_009936505.3 Holothuria glaberrima | reverse complement strand
CTTGTGTAGTTCTGGATATAGCTTAAGTCTACCAAAATGAGTTCATCGAAACCTCAATGCATTTTTGCATTCTGGTTGTTATTTAAGTTTTGGTGGGGTTCAAAGGTCATGTGAGGTCAGCAGGGAACAAATTTTGAATGCATTGCAAAAAAAAATGTAGTCAAGAAGTATAAATTTAATGGGTAAACCTCTGAGTGATAAAGAGACCAACTGCATTGCCAAGTGGTTAGAGCATCCGACTTGCAGCCGGAAGGTCTAGGGTTCGAATCCTGGCCAGGTCATACCAAAAACTTGGAAAATGGAACCTACTGCCATTGTGCTTGGTGCTCAGCATAGGCAATGGAGTAGGGAAAACATGCCAGTGAGCCACAACTGGAAAAAAGGCAGTGGCCGGCTTGACTTTAAACCATTTGGTTAGAAACTGAGCTGTAAAACCTCATCTAACTGACAAATCTGAGTGATAAAGCAAGGAATCACTAAGCCTTTGGGTTTTCTGGTTAATCATGTAATATTGCTGTTTGGATTACATGTTTACCATGATAAGATGCTCAAAATTCAAAGAGAGATGATGACCCCATCCATGTAAACATGGTATCAATCTGTTTGATTGTGTCTTTCACTCTCTGTACCTAAATTTAATTAATCTAACTCACAATGAAATTTTATCAACTTGAAACCATAGCTTTAAAATTATATCCTAGTGAAAAGGAATCATGATTCAAGATTCAGGTTGGTTGTGTGACAATGTTTCTGCCCTTAAATTGTTAAAATCCATGACAAAGGGCATTGGTTTCCTCTAATAGGCAGTAGTTCTGTTCTGAAACATCGTGCAAGATACCTTGAGGCTTAATTTGCTTAAATGGAAGTAAAGATGATAAAGCTGTCATTTCAAAAAAAAAAAAAAGGCTGGGAAGATTGATTATTCCATTCAAAGTTGCTTTTAATTTGAGTTAACACGTACAGACTGAATACCCATTTGATATACATTAGATCAAAATCGTTGGGTTTTATATTCTTACATACAGCAGAACTTTCCAGAAAAGTAGGCTACTGCAGACTGCAGTTGTCATAGAAAATTTGTTAACATATGTAATCAGAGTGGGGACAAAACAACCTCAGTCTAGTCTATGCTTAGGCAAGAAAGGGTGAATACAGTTTATACAATGCTACTACCTAGTACCTACCACAGTGGTTAATGTATGGAATTTGCTGTCATGCATGTTCTATCTTTCACAAATATGAAGAGGCATACAAAAGAATTTAATGACGCAAGAGGTTTTTTCACATTGAATCCACTATACAGGTAAACGGCCACACGAATGTGAAGTTTGCGGAAAGGCTTTCAAGCACAAGCATCACCTCATGGAGCATCAAAGACTTCACAGTGGTGAAAAACCATACCAGTGCAACAGGTGTTTTAAAAAGTTCTCTCACTCAGGGTCGTATAGCCAGCATATGAACCACCGATACAGCTACTGTCGCAGAGGTATTGTAGGTCCTGTCTGCAAAGGTGATAAATTCAAGAGGAACAATGATAGTAACTCGGGAGATAAAAGTGATGAAATACAGGATTTAAAGTCCCAGGATTCAAGTTCCCAAGAAAAGAGTTCATCATTACACAAGATTTCATCCCTCCATGAGGCTGCAGAAACATCTTGAAACACTTGTGTAAAGCAAAGTAGGGTGTGATCCTTTGTAGCCTAGCAAACACTTTCAGTGCAATTTTAAACTTTTCCATATATTGCTTTTTATTTAATTTATGTAAAGTGGTATATAGTAAATCTCTAGGAATAAACTGCACAAGATTTTCAATAAAAAGAGGTGAATACAAACGTGCCATCTAGTACTGCCATGGGGTTTCAACATTCACTAAGAGCAGTGCAAAGAAATATTCAAGTACTTGCTTTAGGTGTTCCAGAAAACTTAAAGCTATGCCTACTGTTTAAAGAAGGAATGTTCAGAAAATGATGGCTTTTTGCACAATAAAGCCCACTACAGGGAATTAGCTTTGGAGAGCCATTATTCTGGGCTGTAAGCCCATGAAAGAATCTTGTGGAAATCCGCCTAAGAGTGTCAAAAATAACAGCCACAGAACATTATTAGTAGGTTAGATAGAACAATCCCGTATTATACAGCCTTTCTTTACCTGTTTCATATTTTACTAAAACAAGCTTTTCTTTAAACAAGCATTTCTTCAGAAAATATTACGTGATTTCAT
This sequence comes from Holothuria glaberrima, assembly GCA_009936505.3. Taxonomy (NCBI): domain Eukaryota; kingdom Metazoa; phylum Echinodermata; class Holothuroidea; order Aspidochirotida; family Holothuriidae; genus Holothuria; species Holothuria glaberrima. The sequence continues at coordinate 11,577 of WURT03062117.1, read as the reverse complement.
AATATGATTTGCAATCTTTATCTGAAGAATAGTGCATGTGATATGTTAAGGTTGCCTGTCTCGAAAAAAAAAAAAAAAAAGGTGAGGTTCCCTGAGCTTTTAGCACAGCACTTTCACACTGACAGATTAAATTTTGATTTTGGTGAAAGTGCAGTATTGGGAAGCTGTCACCTGAAGTACTATTTAAAAACTAGTCAGGAACCAGTGGGCAGAAAGGCAGAGTGGTTCCTTGGCAGAGGAAAATGTTTTCAAGTTATGAAATTTCAAATTGAAAGCACTTATCAAACAGATTCACCTCTTATAAACATGGTCATAATCAGCTACAGTAATGCAAGTCCCCTACTTACATGCCAGATACAATGTCTACACATGTTTTCCCTTCCAGAGACAGTGCTCAAAAGATTTTGTCTTAAATTTGGTTTACTTGAAATGACTGTTGCCCTCCATCAAAATGTGTGAAGTTTAATCAGTGATCTTTGACTTAAACCTCTAGCTAAAGGTTTCATTCATAATGGGGTTGCCAAACGCCTAGCACATGATTCATCAAGGTTTCCCTTCTTGAGATATAGCAATATCTAGGTTGTCATAGTGTGACCTTTAGTGACCGCATATGATCTTTGACCTCCATCTAAAGCAGTGATGTTCTTTTCAACATGAAGCATCCACAGTAGCTTGCCAACTCTAGTAAGTGAACAGAATCTAAGACACTTTCTCAGTCTATCCCCTCTATAATTGATGTGGAATGTTCCAAGAAATGTAGGCTGCAAATACTCCATAAGATGGGGTGTAACTGACAATACAAGTTCCAGGCAGGGAAGTAAATTTTGAACACCCTTAAAGTGGACCTAAAGTCTAGAACTAAAAGAGTATATATTTTAGAGATTTGCAAATGAATTCCTTTCATCCAACTCCCGTTTTTATAGCTTCCTCCGATGTTGAAATTTTTTCACTTCATTTGAAATAGTGATATTGCACAGTAATTTGTGATGTCCTTCTTGTACAACTCTTACTTCCTGCTTTGTCTCCTTTTGAAATAAAGATGTTTTTTTTTCATTACCATGAAGCATTTACTGTTGCCTTGTGTAGCATGTTGTACAGAGAGGCCTTTTATTGCCAAGTCACCGTATAACTGTGAGACATAGATCACATTTTGGCACAAGGTGCTCTAGCTTCAAAAAAATTAAGAAATATAAAGACATTAATTTGAATAGTACAAGCATGACATCACAAATTATTGCACAATCTACCATTCTAAATTGAGTGAATAAGCTTCAACATTTTGTATCTCATCTCAGGAATGTCCTGTAAAGATCAGGAGTTGGACCATTTGGACACACTTTCAAGCTTTGTGTATTTATTTCTGAAATTTTAGACTATAGGTACAATTTAATTTAGTACACATTATGCATTCGGTTTGGTTAGGCTGTTTTAAGGATTTTGTAGCCAGTCAGGCGAAGAATTTATAAATTTGCCCACTCTGGCCTGCAGAGGTTTTTTGCTCTCAAGTGTAAACCACAACTGTCTGGACAGCAGAGGCATCCACAGAGCTTGTGCAAAACACACTCAATATTTGTAAAAAGTGATTACATAATCAGCATGTTCAGCCAAGTGCATTTGATCTGTGGCTTCTACTAGCCTTTCTACTAGCCCTAAGGAGTGCGATCGAAGAGACAACTGTCACACAATCTGGTCAAGTGACACCCTGGTAGATCTGCACATGCCCTGGTGAAACTCAAAAAAGTTTAACCAAGTCAAATGCATAATACTGTGAATTAAGGAATCACAAGTACCAAATGTTCTGTGTCAAGTTTCCATTTGGCTTCACAAATGTTTTCATCGAGCTTAGAAGCTCATTAACTTCCAATTGGAGCAACAACCTGTCTATTTATTATGTAAAGAATTTAATAGCCCCAGGCATCTGTTTAGTGTGTCTACACATTGGATCATTTTTTTCATCCCATACATTATGTACACTGTAAATGATGAATTTTTTATATGCTCAGAATACAGTCACATTGATGGATTTCCATGACTAAGGTTGTGGATCTATCAAAGTCTGTGATGTCAAGGCATTTCTGTGACAGTTGGCAAGCAAGACCCAAATGTTAACTGTGGAATTCATCTATGTATCCTTTCTTGAGGCATCCAGTTTACTAGATTTTCACACTCTGATCCTGGTTACCCCAGAATGACCATAGACAATTACCATGCAGAGGGACAGGATCTTCCTACATGGTATGGGCTCTCATATACCAACATTCACATGCACTGGAATTTACATGCCCACAATGTCATCACCATTGAATAGATTCATTCTGTCACTTTGCAAGGAATGACAATGTGACAGGAACAATTGTGTTCCCACTAGGGGTTTCCTATAACTTTTTTTTTTTCACTAGCCATCCTATTTTCATATTCGAAGTTAAACAACAATGAATATGGACAACAGGCAACACAAAGGGGAATAGGAAAAGAATTTTGAATAAGCAGAATACACAGACTCTAAATTTGGGAGTTCGGAAATGTTGAAATGGACAAGGTGTGTTGAAAATGATGTCATATTTAAAGCCTGTCACATCAGTGCACAAGAACTGGTAGTTTCCTATGGGAAAATGAGTAGTAAATAAAATGAACCTATCGTGACAGCTGGTATATATTTGAGCTGAAACAGATCATTTTAGTGATAAATAGGTCTGATTGTGCACTGTGATAAATAATTTTAAATGTGGATAGGAGGTAGTCAGATTATTGAACTCGCCAAGCAGACTACCAAGAGGAGGATTTTCCCTCACCTGCCGATGTTTTTGGTCGCAAATGGGAGCAGGCCAGTGCTTATTTCAAACCCTGGTCCCCACCATGGAAAAGTGATGTGTTGTGCTGTTCCCAATAGGATTTTTGCCTAATTCTTGTGCTTATTTGCAAAAGCCATGCATTATTTATAAACTTTAAAAGTAGTTAATGTTTAAAAGGTCACTAAATGTTGTTGGTGGAATTGCTATTGGGGTAAGTAGCAATATCTTTTTTAAGTGCCAAAGCTATGAGGAAAAAATAGAATTGAGCACTGAAAACATTTGAAGTATTTTACAATTGTATGATGTCCAGGAATAAAGAAATAATTTTAAGGGAAACTTGTATTTTTAAGAAGAGTGATATACGCTTAGAGTATGGCAGTCAATAGAAGTGTGGACCTTTTATCACATTTTCCTTGTAGCATTTCTGTGTGCATTGATGACTATTTCACATATAATAAATCTTGGAACAAGGGAGGATATAAAGAGGTCTGTGAAAATCTTAAGGTTACATAATGACTTTCAAAAGAATTACTAAGTAGAGATATGATTTATGTGAAAGAGAGGTGTTAACAGGTCATTATGATTGCAAGACAGCTCCAGTGTGGAAAGAAATATCACAGCAATATAATACAGCCCACAGCCTCCTTCAAGACCCTAGTAATAATGTAATACTTCGCTTCTTTGCAGTAGCATACAACTTAAAATAGATTAATGTGAGTGAAGAGTAGTCGCCCTGACCATGCTGTCAGTGAACTTGCACTTATCTTAGTGAAATATTAAGATACTGAACACATACATGGGCAAGTTTCTATTTGAGGGTATCTCAGTGACACAATTGAATTTGGGTACACTGAAAACATTTTCATGTGGAGTGTATTCAGAGCACATACTGTCATTAACTTTGTAACACTACTGATGAACTTATGGACTTCAAAACTTTTCTATAAAATTGTTTAGTACTGACAGTAAAGCTGGGAATATTATTTTGGAGGAAACTCCAAAATGCATGAAAATGTTGGCATAATGCTTGTATTGTAAGTGTTCAGACTGTTGTGACATAAAAAAAACTTTCAAAATGTATTTGATGCATAATTTCAGGAACAGTACTTTGTGATCAAGCTGCATCTCAATACCATGTCCACATGGAATGACAGAACCCATTTAAAAGAAAACCCCTGTTGTAGTTTGTCTCCTTTTTCATTGCAGTTCCAATAAGTTTCAATTCTGAAGGTGGCAAAATCCCATACTTATTTAGTGGTATTGTCAGTGGCACACTACTATAATTAGTGGTTATGGTGTGTTGGCACATTCCAAGTTTCCATTTGCTCTCAGAAGACCTGTCATCTTTGATGCAGACAGTAATGTAAAGTGATGTGTACTTCACTTAATGTATTGAAGAGAACTGTAATAACTGGGAGCAGTTAAAGAAGTTGGCCAGTCATTTTCATCACAGATCCTTATGAGCAAGGTTAAGTTTTTGCTCACTGTTGGATATTCAGTAGTCTATAGTGTTTGCATATAAAAAGAATAAGTTATTACCAAAACTGTTTAAACTTAAGCTTATTGCAAGTTATTTACCTGATTGCAGGTCACATTGTTAGTGATGAGCCAAACACTTTCTACATGTACAGTACAAGCATTATTATCTGAAAAAGTTGTATGGCACAATTTGGGGATTGCATGTTTGTATGGAAATAGGGGTCATATATTGGCCTAATTTTGTGACAGGTACTACTGCACCACAAATATTAAGAGACCTGAAAACTGGCTGGTGACTGATTTAAAAAAGGCTACATATAAAATAACATAATTACAAGCCCTAAGGAGAAATGGTAACAGGCATGAGGTAATGGTTGTCACCGTAAATCTTGATTATTAATGCTTCTTTTCGATCTGTACATTGGCTAGTGTATCTCCAATTTAATGGCAGAAGCTTGTAAGCCTGTGAAGCTGCATGATTATTACTAACATAGTTCTCTCCAAAGAAGAGAATCTTCAAGATATAAACATTTCATGTTGGTAAATCAGCTTTTATGAAAACTCAGATGTGTACTTGGGTGGTTCTTTCTTTTTCATTTAGTTTTCCACTTAAAACAATGGTACAGGTAAAATGCTGTGATTATCTAATTTATGACGACGTTTTTCTTGTTTTTTTGTACATTAATCTAGCAGTGATGTTGCAACTCATCTTATTCCTAATAGCAAACAGTATGCTCCAAGTACTAGAAAGTATATGTATTTTATGTTCATTGGAAAAAAAAATGTAAAAAAGTTGTTAGAATACTAAAAGTATTATTGTACAATTTAGAATGAATATTTATTGATGTACATGGGTTCAGCAGATATATTGTACAGAATTCTTGTCTTTAAAGTATTACGTATGTTTTACTGTGTTACAGTCTATTGAAGGCAACCTGCCGGTTCTGATTTCAGCAGCTCTGCTTTCTGAAAGGCGTTGCAGTATGTGTTTGCAATACAGTTCAATGGAAACCAACAACTTTTTAAGACTTAAATTTTCTTTGTGTTTTATTCTTTGATCAAACCAAACCTCCATGGTCTTTTCAAAAAGTATGGTTTGGAATAAAGTTGAAAAGAAACAAGGTGCAACAGACCAATGAAAAAAAAAAAAAACTTGCAGTTCTTAAACAATGAAGACTGCTCACACAGAGTGAGAGTGAACAACCAACAATTTTTTCCCATAAGACCTCCCGGTCTGCTGGAAATTGCACTTCAAAAGTTTTTGTAAATGTGTACTTCAGCTCACCTTGTCATGCTCTAGAAGTAAACAATCCATAATAGAATGGTACATTGATAATCAATCGAAAAAGTTCACTTACAGGTAATAAAAATAGCACCTCGCTGGCTAATGGGTTGACAGAATTGACAATGGGGAGGGGGATATCTTACATGGAGGGGTAGACTATGGAGCTACAATATATTTTAACTTCATGATCAGACTTCTCAGAATAGGCTACACCTAAAATGGAATATTTTCAACTTTCCACACACCAAAATAAGTATATTCTGAGGTTATACTGTATAGAGGTCATAAATTTCATCCTATATCGCAGTCTAGTTGCTGTTCTCTGGTGTGTATCATGCGGTAGGGTCAGTTGGTGAGTGACTCACAGAAAAAAGTGGCTATTTCATTGGGTTGTCCAGGTGGTTTCGACACAATGTATGTTATCCCCAATACAGTCTACAACCCCTACAGTTTTTATTTTTCTTTTTGTTCATAATGATTACATAAATGTTTTTTGTGTAAGTCTACCAAAAATTTTCGCTTTGCAATTTCAACATTCAGACTCGAAAGAACACTTTCAGTGTGCAGCTCTGGTCTTGAAGTATTAAGTGATATTGTGCAAACTATGCCTTGCAATGGCATGGGATAGTTAAGCTCCTTCATATCCCCTTCTTACTACCCCTCAACATGGGGGCTGTTGGAACTTGGGGTTGCTGGCTCGGCCCGGCCCCGCCAGGAATATTTTGTCGCCACCCATGGTCAGTTACTTATTTTGGCTTTCGAAAGGATTATTCCTGCGATAAAACCCCTAAATTTTCTGTACGCTTTGCCCACTCTTTCTCAGTTCCATTACTTATAGTTAAATATAGTACAAACCCTTTCTATCTTTACAAGTAACTTAGAAAGTAGAATGCATGGATTCATGTAAATGTTGGGAATTTTATCTCATTTTGCTAAACTTAGTTAATGCTCTCTTGTGTCTGTCGTGGTACCGCTACTGACTTGAGGAGGGCAGTAAAATGTAACTTGTGCCCAACTGCCTGGACATTGACCTACAGTATATAAGCTTGAAAAAAGTACAGATCCTAGTGTAAGCTTATGAAAAGATTTTTGTGTACTCTGCATTCTTTTTCACAGTTAAGAATCCGGGAACAACATTTAATCAGCATGGATCTATTTTTCCCGAGTATTATGCAATTGGTCCTGCAATGGTATGGTACAATCCACAGGTTTTCTTCAAATCCCCCTAACCAACCCCTTGATGGCATCGCGGCTGTTGGGACTTCAGATGGCTGCCCCCCATTGGGCAAATACTGGTGCCACCTCTGCTCTTCCAAAAGGAAGTGCATGTAATACAATAAATAGCGTCATTTCTAATTTTATACCATTCATACCTGAAGTATGGGTCCATTTGTCAAAGTTTTCATTCATGTTGTGGCTTCACATTATTTTGAATATATACCGATGGTATAACCTTTTTATTTAGAACTTAACCCTTACTCTGTACAATAAAAGAAACTGTTCAGAATGAATTTGTTAAAGACTGTTATTGGTTCCATGTTCAAAAATTAATACTTAAGGTTGAGAAGACATTCACTGTTATTTCAGATCACCCTGTTGTTCAATGAGAACATCCTCTTTACTGAACTCTGCAGAGTAAAAATTAGGAGCTCATACAGTTTTCAGTGAAGAACTTGTCATGGAGAGCTCACATTCTGTATGTTAGTTATAAATTATAGAGGATGTTGGTATCCTGCTGTTTACATCACTTTCCAACACATCTACTCTTCCCAACTTATCCAACTGTAATGCTGTGTGGAGTGTTGCTTTTTCAACCAGGACCCCAAGAAATTCATGCTCCTGAATTGTAATCACTTTGCACATATTTTACTAAAGAAGAAAGAGTCCGAAATAAAATTTTACCAACTTGAAAACCTTAGGTATATCCCTGCAAAGCAAATCCCTTTATACTTATATTTCTTAGCAATGTACCTGTATACATTACTGTACTTAGACCTGGTAGGCTACTATACCACTAAGTCATACCTGCATACATTACTGTACTTAGACCTGGTAGGCTGTTATACCTAGGTCATACCTGCATACTTTTGAGCAGTGATTCTCAAACTTTCTCAGGGTCAGGGCCAACTCCATAGGTTGAGTCCAGGTCTAGGGCCACAGGGGAGGATCTAAGGCCTAGAGAGCAAACACTTGAGAATGAAATCCATACCTAAAATTAAGAGGCCCCTCAGCTGTATCTAGGGCAAACGATGGCAGAGCCCCAGAGGTACAATGTTTCGTACGAATGGTACTTCAAGAGGGCAATCTGCACTTTTAATTAATTTAAAGCCATCTTACCATGCAAACTGATCTCAGCTCCACCATGGTTGGGGTCAGGAAATTTGGCTTTCCAGATATCTTAGATAGCAGGAAATCGCACTTAAAACCCCAGATTTGTGTTTTCAATTACAGGTGGTGAAAGGGTTTGCCTGACAAGCCAAGCTCCCCAACAAATCTCCACACCAAATATGATACTGTCATTCCTACCTTGTCCTACCTTGAGTTAGTTAGATGAGGTTTAAGATAAGAGTTTACAAGCTATTTACAAGGTTTTCACAGTTTAACCTCTGGAGACCTCAAATGACCTTTGACCTCCAGCAAAAACAATAGGGTTCCTCCTCTCAACATAACAAATCTCTTTACCAAATATGAAGTGTCGGTCGGTCATTCCTGTTACGAGATATCGTGATTACAAGGTTTTGGGTCTTTGACCTCTGTGACCTCAAATGACCTTTGACCTGCATCAAAAACGAAACGGTTCTTCCTCTCAACATGACTAATCAATACACCAAATATGAAAAGTGCTGGTCATTCCTATCTCGAGATATCATGATTACAAGGTTTTTGACCTCTGGTGACCTCAAATGACCTTTGACCTGCACCACAAACAATATAGTTCCTCCTCTCAACATTAGAAAATTATTAACCGAATACAAAAAGTGTTGGTCATTCCTATCTTGAGATATTGTGACTACAAGGTTTTCGGTCTTTGACCTCTAGTGACCTCGGATGACCTTTGACCTCCACTAAAAAAAATAGGTTTCTTTCTCTCAGCATGACAAATCTTTAAACTAAGTATGAAAAGTGTAGGTTGTTCCTATCTTGAGATATCATGGTTACAAGGTTCACCACCTTTGACCTCTGGTGATCTTAAATGACCTTTGACCTCCACCAAAAATAATAGGGTCTTTCCTCTCAACATGACTAATCTATATACCAAATATGAAAAGTGTCAGTCATCCCTATCTTGAGATATCATGATTACAAGGTTTTCGGTCTTTGACTGCTGGTGACCTCTACCAAAAACCATTGGGTTCTTTCTCTCAATATGACAAATCTACATACCAAATATAAAAACTGTCGGTCATTCCTATCTTGAGATATTACATGGTTTTTAGACTTTGACCTCTCATGACCTAGAATGACATTTGACATCCGCCAAAAACAATAGGGTTCTTCCTCTCACCATGACAATCTACATACCAAATATGAAGTGTCGGTCATTCCTATCTCGAGATATTGTTATTACAAGGTTTTTGGCTCTTGACCTCTGGTGACCTCGAATGACCTTTGACCTCTGCCAAAAACAATAGGGTTCTTCCTCTTGACATGACAAATCTACAAATATGAAAAGTATCGGTCATTCCTATCTTGAGATATGGCGATTACAACGAGTGTCACAAACACAATCACACACATACATACTTGCACACAGTCGATTTTACATACAATCTGAGGACCTCGTTATCTCCTTTTGTGTTTTCTTCTTTAACACTAACCTTCACAATAGACTGTCTATTGTTAAACTTCAGAGGACATAAGAAATATATTGAATTTTCTTCTGAGGACCTGAAATCCATTGTTTAGTTCCTCATTCTAACCTAAAAACAAACACACACACACACAACATCACCATCCTATAGATAGATTCCTTGCCTGCCTTCGGCAAGGATTCAACAAAGGAACCTACGTAGTCAGGTTGGCATTTGTGTGTGACTGTTACACTTGCTTCGGTACTCTGTAACTCAACGAGGGAAAGTTGGACTAAACTTAAACTTGGTATATATATGTATGCCACAGTGAGAAGGTGTGCCTTACTGTTTTTGTGGGAGGTCAAAGGTCATCTGGGGTAAACACAGAAAACCCTGTTAACACGATATGTCAAGATAGGAAGCTTAGATGGATTTCATACTTGGTATGTGAATGGGTTATGGTGAGATGATTCCTATAGGTTTTGGTGGAGGTCAAAGGTCACTGAGGGTCAAATACTGAAAAACTTGTTAACACAATATCTCAGGGTAAGAAGCTTGGATAGATTTTATACTTGGTACATAGATCCACCATTGTGAGGTGTGCCATATAATTTATGGTAGAGGTTAAATGTCATTTGGGGTCACCGAGGATTACACACTGAAAACCTAGTTATTAGCACAATATCTCAAGGTAGGAAGCTTGGATAGATTTCATACTTAGTATGTGGATTCCTTATGGTGGGGAAAATACTTTTATTTTTGGTGGAGATCAAAGGTCATGTGAGCATGCATGAATTGGAAATTGAATTGATCAATTAAATCCTACCATGGGCTATTAGTTTTATAAAGAGAACTTAAGTTACTGATCATTTGGATCAGACACCCTTGAGGGTGCAAAAATTGTGATTGCTTAATTGAATAAAACAAATTGTAACTGTACAGTATAACATCTGTGTGGATATCCCTTGAAGTGCCTAGCCTATATACTGTAATTCTTGAGAACATTTTATTTATGCTTGAATGTGTTCGTTAACACAAGATGTGCATTGTCCACAAAACAGATTTGTCCAACTTTTGTGAAACTTGGTAGATGAAGTAAACATTCACTGCCAACCACTTTGAAGACCATGTAGCAGTCACCAGAGTTACAGGCAAACTTCACATTTAGCGAAAATTGTTCTTGTATGCTATGCTCATGGCTCAGTTTCATTACATTCAGCAAGGAACCATAGTGCCCAGTGGGCTCTTCTTGAAATATAGTGCTTACAAAGTTTTGATATTTTGACCTCTTGTGACCCAAAATAACCTTTGACCTGCACTAAAAACAAAAGGGATCATTTACTCAGTATAGGAAATTTACATTATGAGACACCTCACAGTTACTTTCCTGCAGATATCTTTTTTGCAAGGTTTTGACCTTTTGACCTCTGGTGGTACCAAATAACCTTTGACCTCCACTAAAAACAATAGAGATCATCTACTCAATATGGTCAATCTACTTGTGTAGTATGAGATCCCTCACATTTATCCTTCTAGAGATATCGTGTTTGACAACCACTTTTCAAGGTATTTACCATTTGACCTCTGGTGACCCCAAATGACCTTTGATCTCCACCAAAATCAATAGGGATCATCTACTTAATAAGGGCAATCTACATGCAAAGTATGTGATCCCTTTGAGTTACCCTTCTTGAGATATGGTGTTTACAAGCAGGCATCACACACGACATAGATTGCATAGATTCCTTGCCCAGCTTCAGCAAGGAATAAAAAACAAAAACGGTCTTAAATAATGATCAAAAGCATGGCAAAAACACAGCTTCAATTGAGAGTCAAACTTTTAGTACTGTCCTACTTTGAAACCAGCCACTCACGGGGATGATATTGTGCTAACCCAAAGAGGTTAAAATTGCATAACTTCAGTTTATGTGCATTGCAGTTTGAATATTTATTGTGACCCCAATAAAACTATTGACCTGGCTCATTTCCTTTTGTACAGTTATACTGTAACTGTACCATACTGTACCTAGTTTTCCAACAATGTGGTTTATGAAAAGAATTTGTCAATAGTCCCTGCCCATATCAAATACCAGAAAGCCAAAAGGCTTAGTGATTCCTTGCCTTGCTTTGCGTACTGTGGTTAGGAAATTGATCAGAGCGAAACAGACACAATCCATTTACTGAACATGCAAACTACTGTTTGTTGTGAGAATTTCTTTTATTCCTTTGT